>JADBJO010013290.1:18685-31185 GCA_016801955.1 Conus betulinus
GTCGTCCGTCTCTCCTCTATCTCTCTCTCTCTCCCTCTCTCTCTCTCTCTCTCTCTCTATCTCTCTATTTTTAGTTCATCTCCTCTCATTCTCTGCTCTCTTCTCTTTTGCTCTCTCTCTCATGCTGTCGCCTCCCTCTACTCTTGTCTGTCGCTCTCTCTCTCTCTCTCCTCTCTCTCTACTCTCTCTCTCTCTCTCTCTCTCTCAGGACACCCCACGCACACAACACGCCTTGGCTGTCACTGTGGTGTTCATAGAATGATTAGCTTTCTTTCAGAACTTCGTTATGATCTTCAAGACAAAAAAAAAAAAAAAAAAATCAATAATAATAAATAAATAAAGAAAACAAAAAAAAAAAAAAAAAAAAAAAAACAGAAAAAAAACATACCTCTCTGCACACACAAAATCGACGCGTAAACATGGGTAAATCTCGTAATGGCCATCCCTTAAACAGTTTTGACAACTGTCCGAGTGGGCGTTCTTTGACCTGTCTTCGTGGCTTGGATGATATATAAAGGATTGATGACTATACGACGCCGACGAAGTATGATAATGATGAGCCACGCTTTGAAGATCCATCCGTTTGTTCTGCGGGGACGTTTGTCATGAGGCGTTTCTTCCTCTTCTTCTTCTTCTTCTTCTTCTCTTCCTTCTTCATCAGTCATCTATAGCATCATCATCATCATTAGCATCACACGGATCAGCAGCATTCAGCATCGTCGGCTGCTCTACGTCAATCGTACGGCGGCGGAGGCGGCGTCGGAGCTTACTCGCTTTGCGGCTTCTCACGCAGCAGCAGGAAGCATAATCATAAGAATCATCATAATCATTCATCATCATCATCTTCTTATTCGTTATTCTTCTTTCTTCTCTTTTTCTTCTTGCTGTCAGTTCTTACTTCTTCCTCCTCTTCTCCTCCTCCTCATCTCCTCCTCCTATCCATCCTCCTTCTTTTCTTCTCTTCTTCTTTTTTCTTGCTGTTCGTCTGCGTCTTATTCTTCTTCTCTTCTTTTCTTTCTTCGTCCGATTTCTCCAGTTTTTTTCTCAAGTGGTGGCCAGAGTGTTGTTTATTTTCAGAGGTAATGATACAGGGTGGGCGCATTGGGGGGTGGGGGGGGGGGGGGGGGGGGGGGGCGGGGGAGGCGGGGAGGCGAGGGGGTCCGGGGGGTGGGGTCGGGACATTGATATCAACACGTCATATAAAGTAGTTTTTTTTTTGTTTCGGATTGAAATAAATAAACAGGCCACCGTTGATGACCACACGCACCTCAAGGAGCGTTGTTGTCTCAGAGGTAATGATGAGTGGGGGGGTCCTTGACTTGGCACACACGATAACAGCACCCCACTGGTTGGGTTGGGTGTTTTTCTTTCCCCCGATAGATATGATGATGGAGCAAAAAGGACAAAACAGCGTTGTCCTCTGAGAGGTAATGAGACGCGGGGATCCATTAATGACTTCTCATCGACAAATAACGCGTTCTTTCAGTTTTAATGATGAACGGGAAGTGGGGGGGGGGGGGGGGGGGGGGGGGGGGGGGGGTCCCAAGACTAAGTACACGACAAAGTGGGGTGTCTTCCCAAGAGGTAAGTACATATAAAAGTGTTGTGTTCTTTCCGAGGTACCATGACTGTCCCATGACATACTACACATCAAAGATGTGTTCTTTCAGAGGTAATGACAAACGGCTGTCCCATGACATAATACACATCAAAGATGTCGTTCTTCCAGAGGTAATGACAACGCTGTCCCATGACATAATACACATCAAAGATGTCGTTCTTCCAGAGGTAATGATAAACGGCGATTTGGTCCCATGACATAATACACATCAAATATGTCGTTCTTCCAGAGGTAATGATAAACGGCTGTCCCATGACATAATACACATCAAAGATGTCGTTCTTCCAGAGGTAATGATAAACGGCTGTCCCATGACATAATACACATCAAAGATGTTGTTCTTTCAGAGGGTAATGATAAACGATGTTGTGTCCATGACATAATACACATCAAAGATGTCGTTCTTTCAAAGGTAATGATTAAACGGCTTTTCCAATGACATAATACATATCAAAGATGTGTTCTTTCACAGGTTAAGAGAAACGGCTGTCCCACATCAAAGACGTTGTTCTTTCAGAAGGTATGATAAACGGCTGTCCCATGACATAATGCACACTAGAGGTGTTCTTTCAAAGGTAATGATAAACGGCTGTCCCATGGACATAATGCACACTAGAGGTGTTCTTTCAGAGGTAATGATAAACAGCTGTCCCATGACATAATGCACAACTAGAGGTGTTCTTTCAGAGGTAATGATAAACGGCTGTCCCATCCCATGACATAAGCACACTAGAGGTGTTCTTTCAGAGGTAATGATAAACGGCTGTCCCATGACATAATACACATGAAAGGTATTATTGTTGTCGAAAAAATGATAAACGGTGTTTCCCTGACTAATATAGTACATATCGAAGAATGATATTCTTTCAGAGGTAATGATAAACAAAAAAAGAAACCGTAACTTAGCACATATCAAGGGGAAAATTGTAAAATAACTGACAACAAATAAACAAACGAACAAACAAAAAAAAAAAAAAAAAAAAAAAAAAAACGAACCAGAAAACACGTCAAGAAGGAGTTGTTTCTGGTGACATTTTTGTTTTCGAAATTCGCTTTGATCGGCTGTGAGGCGGATCCGTCAGTTTGTCAGGTGAAGAAGCACACTCGACACTTGTGGAGGAGCAAAACGCTGAGCGCAAGGCGCTAGAGATTGCGCAAGAGGGGGGGGGGGGGGGGGGGGGGGTGTCTAGGGGCAGTGCTATCCACTCACTACCTCAGGAAAAAAAAAAAAAAAAAAGAAAAAAAAAAAAAAAAAAAAAAGGACAAGGTTGAAGAAGAGGCGCAAATCTGTGCAATCTGGTGTATTCCTTCGCCACATTAAACAATGTGGAACCAGGTTATTAGGTTTCGCTTTCTTCTTTTCTTCAAGCTTAAGTGGGGATTCACGCACACCCAGAAACCGCCTGAGCCTCTCTCTCTCTCTCTCTCTCTCTCTCTCTTCTCTCTCTCTCTCCTCTCTCTCTCTCTCTCTCTCTCTGATAAGCATACAGAAAAAAAAAAAAAAAAAAAAAAAACACACACACAGACAGAAAGAAGTAAGCAACCAGGCAGGGGAACGCGATACTAGGAAGAAAGACTCGAAGTGAGCAGCAGTTCGAAACCTTTTTAGACACAGAGAGAAGAAGTCTGCTGCGAGTGGATTGGAGGACAAAAAAAAAGAAAAAGAAGAAGAAGAAGAAGAAGAGAGAGAGAAAAACAAACAAACAAAAAAAAACGTTGTTGTGATGTTTACCCAAGAGTAGAAAGAAGCGTTGCAGCTCCCTCTTGCGACTCCAAGGTGCCGAAAGTGCAGTAGTCACCCCTTATCGACAGAGAAACGTGTGGATCGACCGGCTGACAACCAGGACAGCTTTTCGTTAAAGACGATGACATTTCCTCCAGCCTACATCACGCCGCCTCCTCCTTTCTGCTGCCTCCTCCCCCTCCCCCTCCCCCTCCCTTCCCTCCGACGTTCTTCTCTCTTCCTGTCCTCTGGCCGTCAATGGCTGTGGACTAAGTATGGCAACCTACTGGCGTCAAAAGCTCCCCGCCCCCCCCCCCCCCCCCCCCCCCCCCCCCCCCCCCCCCCCCCCCCCCCCCCCCCGTGAGGACTTCGATGTACGTCGTCGTTTTCATCAGGATGATTTGAAAACTGGAACGGGTTTATGGCCCACACAGTTACGTTCAATTTTTTTTTCCGCCACGACGCCAGCACATAATAAATCAAAGAAAAATATTGAGCTTTTGATGCTAGTAAAAGATTGAGAGTGAAACAAATAATTATGGCTTCCAGGTCCCCAGGGTTCGGCGCGTTTAGCTGCTGTCACAGCGGCGTCAAGTTCCTGGCGTACATGATATTGATAGTACCAGGCTGCATTCCCAAGAGTGAATAACCTGTTTCGTAAGTTGTGATCATCTATTTCCACGGGGTAATGATTATTCTGCTTCTCATGATGATCACCTTCAACCACCGTAATTATCAGACGGCGAGAAAATTATCTGAAGCAACAGCATAACTGGCGACCGTGATTACAGGGGGGGGAGGTGGGGGGTGTCTTCTAGAAGAAGATCACTGTTGTCGCGACGAAAACGGTGTGATGGACTTTTGGAGCAAACGAGTCACCATATTAGAGCGAGTCGGCACTTGCTTTGCTGCTGTTTTCCAAGTGTTGAGCGCCGGGCCAACACCGCTGTCTGAATGACCTACATCTGAGCAGTCAATTGCACGTGATACCCGGATTTCTTCTTCTTCAGTGCCTGGGAGGTCGCTGAGCGCTGAGTGCCACTTTCCGCTTTGGCATTTTCTCTCGCTGCCGTGTCTGCCTATTGGAAAGGTCTTCGATTTTCCTACCATCTTCACTTTACGTACCCCCCCCCTCCCCCCTTCCCTTCCCCTTCCTCTCCTCTCCTCTCTTCTTCGAGACCCCTCGCCTCACTCACCCTCTCGCTCCCTTCCCTCTTCGTCATTCCCGTCTTCTTGTTGCTCCAGTAGGCGTCTCATTCGATCTTTCCATCCCGGGTCCAAGTACAGCCGTGTAAAAGTCATCTCGTTGTTACCTTTGTTTGATTGGGAGTGGGTGGGAGGGGGGGGACGGGGAGAGGGATAATGGGGTCAGGGAGGAGGGGGGGGGGGGGTGTGCGTGTTGTATTATTGGTGGAGGATACAAGTCGTGGTATGCTGCATCGATTCGCTGTTTGCTTCGATATTTCTGCGTTCCACCTCCCCCCCCCCCCCCCCCCCCGACCCCCAGCCCCTTACCCCTCCCTCCTCCTTCCCCTCATCCCCCACGATGTCGCACTCGCTGGTACTAATCCTTTCTCTTCTGAACATTTAAGAGTATCCGAGGTGAACATTGAAGAATACCCAAGGATCGACCATGAAAATTGCAGAACACTCCAGGATCGACCGTGAACATTGAAGGGTCGACCGTGAACATTGCAGAATACCCAAGGATCGAGCAAACCTGTGTGGCCACGTCTGTGTGTGTTCCGATCTGTATGTGCCTTCCTGATGTATCAGTCATGCATCTTATCCGTGTGTATCCCCATATCTTTGCCTCCTTTTCGGGGAGGGGGGGGGGGGGGGGTATGTCACTCTGTGTATCCCCATCACTATCCTCCCTTTTTGTGTATCCCATCTCAATGTTCATCTCTGTCGCCATCTTTGTGTTTCCATCCCATCTCCTGCGCTCACGCGCGCGCGCACACACACAGACACACAGACACACACACACACACACACACACACACACACACACACAAAGGATGAGAAAGACCTACAGAGAGAGAGGGGGCGGGAGAGAGGGGAGGGGTAGGAGAGAGAGAGAGAGAGAAAGAAAGAAGAAAGGAGTGAAAGTGGAAAAAAGATGGAGAGAGAAAGAGAGAGACAGACAGACAGACAGGGGGGGGGGGTGGGGGAGGGAGGTAGGAGAGAGAGGGAAATAAGGAAGGGGTGAAAATGGAAGAAGATGGGGAAAGAGAGAGAGAAGATAGGTGAGAAAGAAACAAGAAGGGGTGAACGTGGAAGAAGAAAAAGAAAGAAAAGAAAGAAAAGGAGAAGAGGAGAGAGAGAGAGAGAGAGAGAGAGAGAGTTAGAGAGAGAGAGAGAGAGAGAGAGAGAGACGTTGGACGGGAGAGAGAGAGAGAGAGAAGACGGGGAGGAGAGAGAGAGAGAGAGAGAGAGAGAGAGAGAGAGAGAGAACAACAGCCCGTCATGAAGGCTTGGCACCGGCGCCGAGGACGGCGACTCTGAAAGCCAAACGAACGAGTGCCGTCATAACGGCCCGAGGACAATGGGCAGCCCGGTTTTATGGTCCCACGGAGAGTCGGCGCCAAGTGAGCGCTAATGAAGGCTGTAATTGCTCCGGATCAAGATGGCCGAAATGCCGGCAGGCGCTCGGAGGCTTCCCAGCGCTGGCACGGTACTTGCTTGCTAGCTGCAGCCTGCTGACTGACTGTCTTTTGTGTGTACTGGTAGTCAGTCTTTGTCTGTCGGTCTGGCTGGCTGTCTGGCTGGCTAGCTGTTGGTCTCTGTCGGTGTGTGTCTGTTGGTTTGCTCTCTCTCTCTCTCTCTCTCTCTCTCTCTCTCTCTCTCTCTCTCTCTCTCTATATATATATATATATATATATATATAGTCATTTACGCCTTAAATGTTAATGGATGAACTTTTCAATATTGTGAAGATATAAGTGTTTGTTAAAAGTTTTGTTAAGTCTTAGTCGCTAGTCATACTTAGTCCCTTAGCGGGGCAAGGGCCGGATGGGAAAAAAAAAAACAAAAAAAAAACAATCAAAAAAAAAACGTGTGTCTGCTTATCTGCTTTACTGTTACCCTTGGAAATAAAAAGATATCATCATCATCATCATCATCATCATCTCTCTCTCTCTCTCTCTCTCTCTCTCTCTCTCTCTCTCTCTCTCTCTCTCTGTCGGTCTCTTTGTCTCTCTGTGTTTGTCTCACCCGTCTCTGTCTCTGTCTCTGTCTCTGTCTCTCTCTCTCTCTCTCTCTCTCTCTCCGTAACATACAATCCCTAAACACTCACTGTACGCTGTCGTCTGTCTGTTTAAGGGGAATTCTGCTCACATCCTCACATCCTGCATTCTGAAACGTAGAGGCGAAATGCGAACGAGCACACCCTAAAACAAGGCGTAACGTACGTAACGACAGATTGAATTTGGTTTATAAAAAAAAAAAAAAAACAAAAAAGAAAAAGAAAAAAAAAAAGGAAAAAGAAAAAAAAAAAAAAAAAGAAAAGAAAAAAAAAAGAAGAGAAAAAAGTCCAGAATAAACAAGTCAATTTTGTGACAAGTTTTTTTTTTTTTGTCTTCTTCAGACGTTTGTTACGAAGAACAGCGGGGACACACACACACACACACACACACACACACACACACACACACAAGAAAACAAGCGCAGAATGATGTCCCCATGACAGCACTCTTTGCATTCTCTCCCTTTTTTTATATATACCGTGCCGTGTGTTATTGTATGGAGGCTTTGATGGCGACCGACTTTCAAACGCTTGTGACCTGGATGTTGCAACAGAATACACCCCGTTCCCACGCACGGCTCTTGTCTCTTCTTTCTGTCCCCTTTTATTTCGTTATTTTGATCTCTCTCTCTCTCTCTCCTCTCTCTCTCTCTCTCTCTCTCTCTCCTCTCTCTCTCTCTCTCTCTCTCTCTCTCTCTCTCTCTCTCTCTCTTTGTGTTTCTTCTGTCTTTCGTGTTGTTGTCTTTCTTTCTTTTCTGGTCCTATATTTTTATAACTCTCTGTGTTTCTATTTTCTTCCTCCCTTTCTCTTTTCTTTTGTTATGTGTGTTTTTATACACACGCACGCACGCACACACATACACACAAACACACGCACGCACACACACACACACACGCACGTACGCACGCACGCACGCACGCACGCACGCACGCACGCACACACACACACTCACGGACGCACGCACGCATATACATATGTATGTATATACGGACATACACATACATATAATTATGTAGGTACGTACGTTTATACACGCGCACATTACATACATACATACATACATACATACATACATACATACATACATACGTAAATACAAAAAAAGCAGACAAAAAAAAAAAAGCGGGATAGAAGACATACATACATACATACATACATACATACATACATACATACATACATACATACTTAAACAGCAGCAGCAGCAGCAACAACAACAACAGAAGGCGCAGAAGAAGAAAGAAAGACAGAAAGAAAGAAAGACAGACAGAAAGACAGAAAGAAAAGATAGACAGAAAGACAGAACGAAAGACAGAAAGAAAGAGAGACAGAAAGAAAGACAGAAAGAAAGAAAGAAAGAAAGAAAGAAAGAAGAAAGACAGACAGACAGACAGACAGACAGAAAGAAAGAAAGACAGAAGGAAAAGAAAGACAAAGAAAATGAAAGGAAGCGAGAAGAGACAGCCGGAGAACAGACAGGCAGGAGGCGTGCGTTTGAAACGACGTCGCTCTGTTGCGACATACATTCAGGTCACTGCTTTCAAAATCCGTCCCCATAAATGTCCAGACGAGAAAGTGCGCATCGGCAAGTAAGAGAGAGAGAGAGAGAGAGAGAGAGAGAGAGAGAGAGAGAGAGAGGTGTGTGTGTGTGTGTGTGTGTGTGTGTGTGTGTGTGTGCTAGTTGGAATCAAAGTGTGCTTGACAAGCATTATTGATATTGTGTTGTTGTCATTATTATTATTGACATCACCATCGCCTTCGCCTCTGAGACTGTTGCCACGGCAACCCTGCTGTTTAAGAATCCTCTAACCCACTCTCCTTTCTTCCATACCCATACTTTTTTTATTTTTTTTTTATTTTTTAAATAATATTTTGACCATTATTAGTATCCCTATCAGTAATATTATTATCATCATTACGACTTTGACTCACACATTATTTCCCTTCCGACAGCCTCGTTCTCATTCAACGCCTTCCTTGCGTTGAACTCAGAAGCAATCTGAAGCGATCAAAGCTAAGTGCATTTTCGTTATTTGTCCGTCTTTATTTCACCTGAGGAAGACCTAAGAGGTCGAAAACGTTGTGTGTGTTGTCTTGTGACTCGGTTGTCCACGTTTCTCTGGGCGGTTCGCTGACATTTATTTAAGATTTGTTTAGATTTCCGCCTGCAGTCGTTTCACTTTGCAACTAGAATTATTATTATTATTATAATTGTTGTTGTTGTTTTTATTATCATCATCATCATTATGAGTGTATCATTGTTGTTGCTGTTGTTATTATTATTATTATTATTATTATTTGTTTTTATTATCATCATCATCATTATCACTGTATCATTATTGTTGTTGCTGTTATTATTATTATTATTATTATTATTATTATTATTATTATTATTATCATCATCATTATCACTGTATCACTATTGTTGTTGCTGTTATTATCATTATTATTGTTGTTGTTGTTGTTGTTGTTGTTATCATCACTGTACCACATATATTATTACCTCTGCCTGCCGGGACCGATGAGCTAAATGTTCAGGGTTGTCGCTATGACCAGAATACCCCCCCCCCCCCCCCCCCCTCAAAGGTTTTTTTTTTTTTCCTAAAGTGAACACTATGAACTCAGGAACCCGTCACAAGGGGAGGCTTTATCAGGCTAGCACGCCTAGCACGGCACGTCACGCTTCAACCAAACCTGTGAGTCCACTACTGTGATGACGGACATGTGCTTCACAGTGACATTTGTACCCGTCTCCAGATAGAGGAATAACATGTTACCCAAATGATCACACCTAATTGTGTGAAGTCGCACACCTCTGCATGTTAACTTTTGTGACGGACATGTGCACCACCGTGACTTTTCTACCAGTCGTCAGGTACAAATATAGGTCATCCACATGATCACACATGATTTTATGAAGTCGCAAAAAAATATCCGTAACAAATTGTGAAGGGGGGGGGGGGGGGGTTCTGTTAACAGCTACAAGAGACGGTCGTTCAATTTTCCGCTGCAAAGAACTGGACATATATATATATATATATATATTTTTTTTTAACAGCTACGAAAAAAAAAAATAAAACAACAACAACAACAACAACAACAACAAAAAACAGCAGTTAAGCTCTCCGCGTCCAGATAAGTGGACATGTGGTTTCTTCTTTGAACCAACTCTCGCCCTTCAATTAAATGCTTAGTGCGAAAAAAAAAGAACTGTTAGACATGTTAAAAGAGCTGTCAAAAACATAGGTCAGAAGGTTGAAACAGTTGATGTTGTCTTGTTTTGTTTTGTCAGCTGGCCCATTTCATTTTCCTATTTCTCTGTCTTGTTTTGTCAGCTGGCCCATTTCGTTTTCCTATTTCTTTGTCTTGTTTTGGCCCATTTCGTTTTCCTATTTCTTTGTCTTGTTTTTGTCAGCTGGCCCATTTCATTTTCCTGTTTCTCTGCCTTGTTTTGTCAGCTGGCCCATTTCATTTTCCTGTTTCTTTCTTTGTCTTGTTTGTCAGCTGGCCCATTTCATTTTCCTGTTCTTTGTCTTGTTTTGTCAGCTGGCCCATTTCGTTTTCCTGTTTCTTTGTCTTGTTTTGTCAGCTGGCCCATTTCGTTTTCCTGTTTCTTTGTCTTGTTTTATCACCTGGCCCATTTCGTTTTCCTGTTTCTTTGTCTTGTTTTGTCAGCTGGCCCATTTCATTTTCCTATTTCTTGCTTGCCCTCAGTCATTTTGGGAAAGTCCTGTTTTGCGTGTTTTTTATGTCTGTTATTTATGACGTCAGAAAAAGGATGGATTTGACAGACCTTCACTTGGTCTCTCTGTTGCTAAGGAACGCATTAGATGAATGGGAACTGTGCAACGTGTCTGACTCTGCTCATTTGTCTTTTGGCTGGCACTAGGTTACACACCTGCTAAGTCATACCCATGGCATCCTCTTCTCCAATTCTCTCCTCTTAGTCATCAATTCGTTTATCCATCAGCTTTAAATCATGCGCAGTGTGGTCTCCAAACTTTGCAGATGTGGTGGTGTTGGCATATGATATCAGGCACTGGTCAGCACGCAGTGGCACCTTCTCGATGAAACTGGAACTGAAACTTGCACTCAATGGTGCGGTGGTAGGAAGACACTTTAAGAAGAGTTTGACAGCAGAAGGTCTTGAGAGAAGAACAACACTCCCACCTTCACCCCCACCCTCCTTCCGACAAGTCTTCGACCATGAACACCTTGCACTCAAGGGGCCGGCTAAGTTCTCTTTACCTCGTCAGTTCCAGCTGGACCACGGAAACGAGCTATTCCGACAATTGCCGAGCCCGTCCGAGTGGACACGAAATCGGCCGATCCCGATCAAAAAACTTGGTCAGCATTGTGCGCGGATCCTTTGAAGGCAGAGTGGTGAGCTCGTACAGATGAGTGCGATAGTCGCCACGTTTATTCTGTTCTTATCTATGGATAGATCACACTTGTTAAATTGAATGAACGCGTTAAGGGATGGAAAAGAAGGTGAAGAATAGCCACAGCTAACAAAATAAAAGGTGAGACGTTCTCTCTAAGGGTAAGTGTTTACCCAATTTTGTTGAGGGCCGACAAAGTGATAAGCGAATTTCACATTCAGACCTTTTGATTCAAATATTGCAGCAAATATCCCTCAGACTGAAGGAGTACTCTCTCTCTCTCATCACAGAATACTTCATCGATGACGCAGAAGAATTAGTTATTGTGAAACTTGTGCAAACTTGAGGAAGGAGATACTCCGCTCGCCGTCCACGCGTGATCGCATCAAGAAGTCAGTCGGTAGGTAGCCTCCCTTGAGACTTCGGGAAAAAGTCCGTACGCCTTCGGAATGCTGTGTTCGGGCGTCCGGCTCGAACTGACGTGGTAAAAAGAACTTAGCGGCCGGGCTGCATTCAGGCCATGACTTGTAGATGCCTTTCTACTGTCAGAAATATTTCTTGGAGCTGCGGGGATTCGAACCACCTCCTCTCCTGGATGGGTGGGACATGTCAAGGCGTGCCGCCTTTCCTGACGGCTGTCTTACTAACCCACATGGCTGTCGGGACACCTGTTGTAAGCTGGGAAATCGGAGCCTGATGAAGTTCCCTTCCGTTCCCCTTCACCCAGGTCCGGCTGGAACTCCTCTCAGTTGCTTCTGCCGTTGCCTTTAGGGTTCTGGTCCTCTTCTTACCAGAAGCCGAGATCGTCTGGTGAGCCTACAATCTCTCCCCTCCCTCCCCCCCCCCCGCTCAAAACTTCCATGGTGAAGACTTTGGCTGAGATGCTAGATTTCCTAAAGCTGCTGACTAAACTGACATTTTTTTTTTTTTCTCAGTCTTGTCGATGTGAGCTAATTCCATTCTGCTTTCATAGTACAACGCGAGTTCAGTCAGAAGCAGCTGTCTCATACCAATCTTTCGGATGATTTCTCATGGAGGGGACAGGTCTGATGTCCTCCATTTCACCTGGTTCAGAGTTCCAGGACTAGGGGGTCGTCATGTGCAGATCTGAGGATCAAGCGGATTCTAGGAAGAAGAACGGGGGCCATAGTTCAAACCAGCTGAGACTTCTTTGTGTAGTGGGTTTTTCTCTCCCACGAAAATCCTACACTGTTCTTGTCGCCATACTTCACACTAACTGAGACTTTTTTGTGTATTGGGGTCCCCCCCAACGAAAATCCTACGCTGTCCTTGTCAGACCTTGGATTTTTCGTTCTGGATTTCCTGGCATATTCTTTCTTTCTTTTTTTTTTTCTACAACTCCTTCTCTCTCTCTCTCTCTCTCTCTCTCTCTCTCTCTCCTCTCTCTCTCTCTCTCTCTCTCTCTCGCTTAGAGAGAGAAAAAACTTCACATATAAGCTGTGTTTGTAAATTATGATTATGCAGTAAGTGGTATATTGTGACGAGAATATTGTTTGACGAACGGT
>JADBJO010013290.1:41185-43685 GCA_016801955.1 Conus betulinus
ACCCATTTCTCTCTCTCTCTCTCTCTCTCTCTCTCTCTCTCTCTCTCTCTCCTCTCTCTCTCTCTCTCTCTCTCTCTCTCTCTCAGGGACTCATTCTGTCCTAACACTATCCCCCCCCCACCCCCCCCCCCCCCCCTCGGGCGCCCCCCAGACACACAGACACATACGTCACTATTTCCCATCACAACGCTCGCTCTTTCCCTCACCTCTCTCTCTCTCTCTCTCTCTCTCTCTCTCTCTCTCTCTCTCTCCCTCCCCTCCCACCCCCCCCCCCCCCCCCCCCCCCCCCCCCCATGCACTGCCAAATAGAAAAGCGACTATTTGGTCAATAGCTTTCTTTTGTCCTTTCTTCGTTTTTCTTTTCTTCACTCACTAACTTGATGATGGTGTTTGAAAACAAACACACAAAACGAAACAGGTGGAGGGGAGAGGCGGGAGAGAGGAGGTGGAGGGGGGGGGGGGGCTAGGGAAATAGTTCAGCGTTAGAGCGAGAGAAACAACAAGGAGATGGTTCGAGGAGTTAAGGAGGGGGGTGGATGGGAACAGGGAGGGGGCTAGGGGAGGGGAAGGGAGGGGACAGCAGGGGAATGATGACGTTATCCAAAGGTCAGTTGTAACTTACACATTGTAGGGCTTGGTGCCAAAAAGCCTTCCACCCGTTCGTTCATTTCGCATTCTGCGTCCTCCTACACCAACAGGCCAGCCGTGCCTCGACGTTCAGACACTGTGACTAACGGTTTTCTTCTCAGTATGACAAGTGATTTGTAGCAGAAAAAAAAATGACATGAATGTCACAGCAATTTAAAAAAAAAAATCTGTTTATTTTCCTTTTTGTGTGTGATGTCTTCATGTGTCTCAGTGTGAGTGTGTAGGCTACGTGTGTGTGTGTGTGTGTGTGTGTGTGTGTGTGTGTGTGTGTGTGTGTGTGTGTGTGTGTGTCTGTCTGTCTGTCTGTGTTTTCGTGAGTTTTCGTGTGTGTGTGTATGTGTGTGTGTGCGCGCGTGCGTGCATGCGTTCATGCATACGTGCATGTATGCACGCCCGCATGTTGTTATTGTTGATAGAGGTTGGAATGAGTCGTTTGCTTCTGCTTCTTCTCCTTCGTCTTCTTCTTTCCTTCCTTCGTTCCTTCTCGTAAAACAACGGAAAATAATTCTTCTCTTCAAATCGGCAAGAGAACAGAATTATTCTCTTAAAACCGGCAATGGCCTTGTTAAAACTGTCCTCCATGGAACTAGTTGCTGAAGGAGAAAGATGGGGAGAATAGAATTATTTGGGTTTGGGGAGAGGAAACGAGAATGGAGCAACTTGGGAAGGAGAGGGGGGAGGGGTGGACTGATGGGAATAGAGGGGGGGGGGGGGGGGGAAGGGGTAAAGAACACAGGAATGATGACGTTATCCAAAGGTCAGTTGCGACTAACACCCCGCCGCGCTTGAAACCGGAAATTCTGCCTGCCAGTTGTTCATTTTGCATTTCGCGTTCTCCTACACCAGCGGGCCAACCATACCTCCTCGACATCTGAGGATTGTGGCTGTGTTCTTCCCACACCCCCCCCCCCCTCCCCTGTTGACAAGTGATTTGTAAGAAAGAAACGAAACTGCTTTGACTGTAACAAGCAATGACAAAGTAATTTCTTGGCTTATTTCTTTCTTGTGGTCATGTTCTCAGTGTGTGTGTGTGTGTGTGTGTGTGTGTGTGTGTGTGTGTGTGTGTTGTGTGCGCGTGCGTGTGTGTGTGACGTTTGTGTGTGTGTGTGTGTGTGTGTGTGTGTGTGTGTGTGTGTGTGTGTGTGTGTGTGTGCACGCGCGTGTGTATGTGTGTACATATAGGCCTATGCACATACACTTTTATATGCATGTGCGTGTGTATGTGTGCGTCCACGCATGTGTGCGTGTGTGTGTGTATGTGTGTGTGTGTGTGTGTGTGTGTGTGTGTGTGTGTGTGTGTGTGTGTGTGTGTGTGTGCTTGGGGGAGATGTAAACTTCTTCTTCGTCTTCTTCTTCTTCTTCCTCTTCTTCTTTGCATTCTGAATCCCCGATGTATATGCCAAGATTGGAACTAAAGATGTTGCCTTCAAAAGCATGAAAGCATGGTGTAACAACGAAAATCAGCATCCACCAACGAGGCACACACACCACAGGGAGATAGGGAGGAGGAGGAGGAGGTTCTACCAACTTTGATCTGACGACTGCCCCTGACAACAAGTTAAAAACAATTTTCCTGTGTGATCTTGTTGTTCAAAGACATTTTTAAAAAAAAGAAAAAAAAAGGGGGGGGGGGGGGGGGGGGGGGGGGCTGGGGGGACAACGCCTTTAGCTACCAGACTGTGGCAGTTCCCAGCACCATATGACTCGACTGTACCGATGAACCGGACTGACAACATTGCACAACGGACAGGCAAACCACCTTCTTCTTATTATTATTCTGCAGTACGGCTGGCGGATACTCCTGCAGACACCTCCTGTATAGGAGTGGGGGTTTGGTGTGTATGACCGTTTT
>JADBJO010013290.1:48685-53186 GCA_016801955.1 Conus betulinus
GTGGTGGTGGGGGGAGGGGGGGAAACCGAGGGGGTGAGCCGTCTTTTTTTTTTTATCCTGGCTTGACGCCGTCTGACGTTAAGCTTTAATTGCGCCACATGCCATCGGACACTCACGGTAATCTCAATTCCGACGACCGATGAAGTGATAGTCTCTATGGCTGAAAAGGGATGTGCTGTGGGGGGGAGAGTGGGGGGGGGGGGGGGGGGGGGGGGGAGGTGGGAGAATGGTGGGTGGATGGGGGTGGGGGGGGTGGGTGGGGGTGTGGGTGAGGCGTGGAGCTTTTTTCTACTAGGAGGTGGGATCGAAAAGAAAGTCGCGTGATGTGGTCCTTTGATCGTCGTTTTCAGTTCTTCTTAGTTTGGTAGATGTGTCAACTGTGAGCGCCGGCGGTTAGGTTGGTGGTGCATGCGTTTGCTTCGGGGGCCGATTTGTGCTGGGGATGATGATGATGATGGTGTGATGATGGCCGTTGGGCTGGTCTTGCTTGCTTTTGCAGGAGAGAAGCCGTTTGTGTGGTGCTTGTGGTCTGTAAGACAGCTCGTTGTGATTGTGGCAGGCAGTGTCGCCATCAGCTCAGTGGAGAGGACCCAGAGAGAGAGGTACAGTTCAAGTATCCTAACGTTGAACCTCCTTCAGGGGTGTCTGAGCGTTGTGTGTGAGGAAAACCTGCGTGGGTGACTTTGTTTGCATTTAACTAGACTCCATTCGTTTTACGGTGGGCTGGTGGTATACTCGTAGTAGTAAGAGGGCCTGTGAATTGTTGGGTGGGGGGCGATTTCACTGCCTGGGCTGCGGTCGGGTCCGCAACTTAGTGGTAGGTCTGCGTACGCGGAATGCCTTGCTTAACGAGACTAAAAACGGGAGGTAGGTAAAAACCATTTTTTTCTTTTTTTTCCGAATGCGTAAAATGATAGCCACAGAGGTAAAAGGGGGGAAGAAAGTAGAGAAAAAAGAAAATCAAGGATCTTGATTATTAAGGGCTTCTCTTCTTATCTTTCCAGCCAAATTCGTGTTCCATTCCATCCAGATCTGCTCTTGTTTTCTCTTGACTCTCCCCGGGGACGGACTGGATGTAAAAAACAGAAAAAACAAAAAAAAAAGCAATATGCCCCCACATCCAAACCCGGATGTTTTAGCTCTTGTCCCTCGTAACATAAAGAATTTTGTCTTGTCTTTGGTCAAAAGCCTGCTCGGTGTTTCGTGTCTTTGTGTCATCTCTGTTCGTATTGCTCCTAGTTTTGGTGGGAGACAGTGACTTATTCAAAATTCCTTTCCTATGTCACGTCTAATAACTCCCCGCGGTTTTTTTTTTTTTTCAGCCTCTTGTTGGTTGAGAAAGGTGAGGGAGGGAATAGTGGTCATTTTGGAAGGGATGAATAGAGTCTGGTCTGGGACCGTCATAGGAGAGGTTTTGTTGAATGCGGGCGGTTCTCGTCCCCGAGGTTCGTTCGTAGAGCGATTGATCTTGATGTCTTGGAAAGGATTGGACTTCTTTCGTTGCCAATTGGAAATCAGTCCGCCAGAAAAGGTACCTTGACGAAACGTTTTCTTTCTCCTCTTTTCACCAGTCTGCAGGATGGGTGTAGAATTCTTTAAATGTGCTAAACTGAAAGTTGCGTTGCGCGTCTGTAACGACAGCCACTGCCAAACAGAAAGAGTAATTCGTTGTTCTGTTTTGTGAGTCAAACGAAACACTTCACCGCACGTTCACATGGTGGACTTCTGGGTATGTTTTTTCATATCTGATATCAAGATTGCCTTTAGTAAATAAGCGTTCAAACTTGCGACTTCCTGGCACCCGTTGTTGACCACACAAGACTACGACAGAATGCTCGCACTCCACACCAACACGTCAGAGCCCCCACACCACACACACCACACATTTCTGGTTGCCACACACCACACACAACACACCCACATAGTCGACCTTTCAACTAAACGACTATCTGACTATTGCCTCATCTGTTCTTCTACTTTAAACTAGAAATGTGTATGTTCATATGGATGACTCTTCATGATCCTAGCCCCGCAGACCCAATCCTTGTGAGAGTTGTGTTTGTGTGGTTCTTTTCTTCTTTTCTGTGTGTATGTGTAGCTTGAACCCATGCCTTTAACCACACATTAAGTTACCGAGCCAGAGAGTTTTTTTTTTCGAGTCTAAGAAACTATACCATGACCGTAAATTTACAATTTACAGTTTTTAAGATATACATCGAAATGGTCTTCAAAACTAACGTTTGACTTTTGTTGTTTTCTTTTGGGTCGAAGATGGCTGTAAATTTCGTTTAAAAATGCTACGATTTCTGCTTAAAACCCTGTTTTCCAGATTTGTCCGTGATTTTACTTACAAAACAACAGCAGCATCAACAGCAAACAAACACACATCAATGCAAGTTAGTTTTTTGGGTGATGTTTGAGTGTGATTGAAGGATGCCAGCATAGTTAAACGTCAAGCCGCTTTAAAAGCAGCACCCTAGCATGTATGATAACTGGGCAGGTGCTGAAGACTACTGGCCCTCTGATGTCTTTGAGGGAACTTGTTCGTTCTTTTTTGGGTCCGCGTCTTGAGTCCACAACTCCCCCACCACCCCACCCCCCACCCCCACCCCCCCCCACCCCCCGGCCCCCCCACTCACACCGTGGGATACCGGAGAATCTTTGTAACAAATAGTTTCCCCCTCCTTCTGGACACTCTGTGCTAGTAACGGTCCCCCTTTTTTACTCTTCGCTCCCTCCGTAACTCTTGTCTCCTCCGTTTGCCTGAGCTCTGTCGTTCTACTGTCCTTTTCTTGTCCTACCATAACTTCTGTCTATCTTTGTCTCTCTTTTCTTCCACACAACCTCGTTCTACAAATTTCTGTTCTGCACTCAACGAAGTCGGAGTGAACTAGACTATATACTCTCTGGAGTATAGTGCTGCAGTAGCCCCAACAGGGTAAACAACGAGGTTCACACCGCCTACCAGATACTGGAAGGCTGAAGAAGAAGAAGAAGAAGAAGTCACAAAATACTATTTGTCGTTTGAACAAACAACTTCTCACATGACGTGCGGCTCTCACAAACACAATACCACACACGCAAACGCCGCGCGCGCACACACACACACACACACACACACACCACACGACACCCACACCACACACACACACACACAACACACACACACACTTAACATACACACACACGCGACACACACTTAAACAGACTTTACCGAAAAAAAAAAAAAAAAAAAAAAAAAACCGCCAGAATTTCATTAAAATCTAATCGGCTGTAGAATTTTAAATCAGGACGAAAATGTTGTTCCACTTTCAAGAAATTCAAAACTAACAGTTGAGTGGCGGACAATCGCAGAAAGGTGGGTTTTCAAGGAAGTGAGGACAAATGATGTTCAGGGATTCCAAAACGTTGTAGAAGAAGTTGTAAGATATCGTTTTAGAGTAAGGGTGGTTCAGGGGGTTTGGAATGCCACCCCCAGTACCTAAACTAAAAAACACACAAAAACCCAACCAAACCACTTTCCTCAGCGATGTAGCTCTCTCCGCACCCCCCCCCCCATCTCACACACCACACACACACCCACACACCACGCACGCACTCAAGCACGCACGCACTGCCGCACGCTCGCAACACACTCAACACTACCACCCACACACACCACACCACACACATACACACACACACACACACACACACACACCACAACACACACCACCACACGCACAGAGACGATAGAGAGAGAGAGAGAAGAGCGAGAGAGGAGAGAGAGAGGGAGAGAGAAGAGAGAGAAGAGAGAGATTACATATCATCTGAACCTCCGATCAGTATACATACACACCCCATTTTCGGGAGATCAGCTCAGGTTCGGGAGGGAAAAGGGTTCGCAACAGGCTCCGCTTGAAACGAAAGCAACCATCATTCAACATCAGCATGTGTCCCCACGAAGACGAAGCTACCGGTCTCCGACACCAGTAAACCACACCAGCATTTCTCTGGGATGGAACCGAAAACCTGTAGGCAGAAAGGGCGCTCTATCTAGAGTCTGTCTGTTTAATAGTCCCCCCCCAGTTCCTGAGTGTAAACGTATATAAATACCACACACACCACACACACACACACACACACACACACACACACACCACACACAGATAAGATAGAATAGATAGATAGATAGATAGAAGATTTAGATAGATAGATAGATAGAAGATAGATAGATAGATAGATAGATTGATGATTGATTGATTCAAGCAAAATCTGAACTTGCCAATCTCACCTAGAAGAACAGATCATCATCATCGTCATTATTGCTATTGTGGTCTTTGCTTTCCTTTCCTTTTTATATTATTTTATTTTATTTATTTTATTTTATTTATTTAATTTTTTTTTGGGGGGGGGGGATGGGTCGGTTTGATCAGGCCTATGCTCCGTCTGCATGAAGATCACGGTTTGTCAGCTTTCAAAACTGTGCATGACGCTAGTATTTAACATGTTTCATGATGGA
>JADBJO010013291.1:0-53183 GCA_016801955.1 Conus betulinus
GAAAAGCGGTCGGCCAATGAGCGGTAGGTCTCCCCAATATACAGCTTGGAGCAGAGGGTGCAGGTCACGACGTACACTAAGTCCCTAGACTGGCAGTTGAAACTGGACCTCACAGTGAATGTGCCAGTGGTCCCACGACTGTAGTTGAAGTGTCTCTTCCAGCAATTCCCCAATGTGTCGGTGTGGCATACCTCAAGAGTACACTCACCAAGACACGGTTTATCAACCACATTGTCTTTCCATGCACCTGCAAACGAATTGGATTTGTTCCCAAGGGATTCAAGTTTAAAAGCCCTATCCCCAGTGATGACCATAGGCGATCTGCCGCAGCTCACAGGATCACCCACCACGCTTTTTGAAGCTAATGTCAGAAACTATCCGATCCTACACAGTGTGTCAACAGGGCATCCCACCAGATAAGCCACATGAGATCACAGCTCCGAAACCTCATGGATTACCAAACATCAAGATACATTATTGGCACTGTTCAGGAAGCCAACAGAGGACTACACACAGCTATGAACAAAACTAACACAAAAAATGGAACGCTCACAGCCCAAGACTACATCAGTGCCTACCGTCCATCCAACCTGCACCCATGACTCCAACTCCGACCCCCAACCTGGTTGTGACTATACCACCAGACTTAAACCTACCTGACGACCAACGCCGTGTCCTGTTGAGAGGCTTGAAGTTTGTCCCCCTGCAACCGACAGCGAACCAAATGCATGTTTTGTTTCTGTGCCAATGGTTTTTCCGCAGACTCCGCCTAGCTGCCCATTTTTCAAGCACTCCCCTCCACCACCTGCCACAACTCATGACGACTTGGCAAAACTGTTTCTTCGACAACCAAGCACCTGGACACCAAGTCCGGGGGAATTTCCAGCTCTGGACTTCTACATAGCCACCTGCAAAAAACAGATTGCCCAGCTGCGACCCAGGCCACTCAAAAACACTCCAACCTCTTGACTGCAGAACTTGAAGCATTGAAAGATCTGAAGAAGAGGACAGATGTGGTCATCAAACCAGCTGACAAGGGAGGGGCCATAACAGTATGGCGAAGAGATCTCTATGTGGAGGGAGGCAAGGAGACAGTTGGGTGACAGGGACTCCTACAGAGAGATTACGAAATCTACGGTCAAACCTGACAACACACTGATCCGAAAAACAATAAAATCGGCCATAGACCAAGGACATCTTCCAACAGAAGCTATTAATGCCATCAACAGTGAAACCTAAAGAACCAAACTTCTATCTGTTACCCAAGATTCACAAAGTTGACACTCCCGGACGTCCCATTGTTTCTGCATGCGCTTGCCCCACAGTCATCATTTCTGATGTCCTGGACAAGATTCTCCAACCCCTAGTGGCGCACTCTACCCACGTACATAAAAGACACCAACGACACTCTGAGACTGTTAGAGGGTTTCTCCTTCCCAGATGACACCAGGGAGAGACACATCTTCACAATGGATATTGTGTCACTTTACACCAGTATCCCCCATAGTGATGGATTGCAGGCACTGAAACACTACTTGGAGAAGAGTGACATCAAACACCTCCACATCCCTACCATCCTCCGTCTAGCAGAACTGGATCTCTCCCTGAACTCGTTTGTCTTCGAGGATCACCACTACCTACAAACAAGAGGGGTCGCCATGGGCACAAAGATGGGGCCCAGCTTTGCATGCTTCTTTGTAGGTTTGTGGAGGTGCAAGCTCTCAGCCATTACACGGGAACACAACCAGCACTGTTCAAAACGGTATATTGACGACTGCCTTGGGTGTGTCAGTGGGACCAAGGGAAGACTTGTTAAACTTCATCCAACACATGTCTAACTTCCACCCTGCCCTCCGATACACCCATGAAATATCATCCACATCTATTTCCTTCCTGGACCTTTCCATCTCTGTCCACCCAGACTGTTCCAAACTCTCCACCACTGTCTTCTACAAGCCCACTGACTCCCATGCATATCTCCTGTACAACTCCAGCCACCCATCCTCCACCAGAAACAGCATACCACACTGTCAGTTCCAAAGGCTCAGACGCATTTGCAGCAGAGAGCAGGACTTTGAGAATGAGACTCAAAGGATGTCCACCTTCTTCATAGCCTGCCAGTACCCAGAGGATATTGTGCAGACAGCACTTGAGCGTGCACGCTCTACCAGCCGCACAGAAGCCGAGACCAAAAGAAACGGGAGAGGAGAGGATGAGGATCGCGCTGTGGTAGTCATACCATACCATCCTCACAACCTACCAGTCTGCAGAATCCTGCATGAAAACTTTAGTCTCCTCCAGCAAGATCCAGACCTCAAACAAATCTTTTCCAAGCCACCGCTGATTGCTTTTCAGAGGGACAAGAAACCTGCATGTGACGCATGCTTGTTAGGTCCAAGCTTAGACCTGCAGGCCACCCAGTCAACCTCACCAGGGTGCAGACCTTGTGGGGACAAAAAATGCAAGACGTGCCCATTCATAGACACTTCAACTACAGTCGTGGGACCCACTGGCACATTCACTGTGAGGTCCAGTTTCAACTGCCAGTCTAGGGACTTAGTGTACGTCTTGACCTGCACCCTCTGCTCCAAGCTGTATATTGGGGAGACCTACCGCTCATTGGCCGACCGCTTTTCAGAGCACCTGAGGTCGATGAAGCTGGGCCACAACAACCCAGTCGGCCAACATTTTGTTGGTCCGTATCACAGCTTCAGTCATGCAAAGATATCAGCAGTGTGGCAGAACCCCAGAGACCGTGTGTACAGAAAGCACATGGAGAGCCTTGTCATCAGCCGCTTGGGCACCACACAGCCAGCTGGGATGAACATCAGAGTCACTGACGTCTAGCTGAGCCAGGGCCCTTCTGCCTTAATCTCTCTGTCTTCCTGTCTACACTGTCCTCTTCTTCACTTTGACAACGGGCCTATGGCTTGAAACGTCGGTCTCTACCTACCAAAGGGTTCGACTACCACCAAAGGGTTTTTATAAACGTTATTATTTTTCATTTTCATCACAAACCCTGCAGTCAACTTTTGTCTCTTCCAAAATACATTGATTCATAAGAAGCAAGAAATTACTGACCAACAAAGCGCTGTCAGAGCTGGAAGCAAGTACGACAGAATGAAGGGGAAAATGACACATCATTGACGGACTTCAAACACTGATCTTTGTTTCTAAGTTTCATGAGAAAAAACAAAGATTACGATTTTCCTAAAAGGCGGATTCTGAGCAAGTATGAGAAGTGAATTTTTGGTGGTGTTCTTTGGGTGTCATTATGTTTTTTTATGCTTCACATTTATTATCAGACATTTAACTATGAAAAAAACAACAATAGCAAGAGCAACAACAGCAACAGCATTATAATAACAACAACTTTATATTTGACGTAACTGAAATATGAGTCCAGCTTACCAAAATCTTTGAAAAGCGTTTCCGAACTACCTAATATCAGAATTCAGCCAACACTTTTTTTTTTTTTTTTTTTTTTTTTTTTTTGACTTAGCAAACACTTTGAGAAAAACAATCCAAATCAGAAAGTACACGTACTTGCAATGATCAACAACAACTATAGGAGAATTAATGCTTCGTGCTGTTTTCCTAGGAAAACGGACATTAACTTACAGGAAGACAGGGTTGTACAGTTATCCTTGACAATTACAAAACGTTTTACTTCATATAATAAATGCATTCCCTGCTTTCCTTAAGGATCACAATCACATTCTCTGTTTACCCGAGGAAAACAGTTGTTGAAGTTACGCCGAAGTATCCAAACAATTGTCCCTAATTTTGTTGAATAAACAAGTAATTATCAGTAAAGAAAAAAAAAAACCAGTTGTGATCCTCATGATCACTGCTATTTTCCAAATTTTGCTGAACCCATTCCGGCTTCCGTACTCGTGTGCCTTTTTTTTGCACCTGTTATCAGGTGCGGGAGCGACTTCATGATGAACACACAGTGCAATTTTTCCTATAAAATCGATGTTTTTTTCTTTTTTTTTTTTTTTTAAGATAATACTTATTTTCTTCAAGGAGACATGGATAATAGTTATTTTCCCAGGGAAAATAGAGAAAAAAAATGGTGATCTTTGGAGAAAACAGAAAGAATCAAGATTCTCAGGGAAAATGCTCAAAACTTGTGATTCTATGGAAAATTTGTGATCTATAGGAATATGGTTGTGATCCTCAGGATAATAACTCTTTTCCCTTTGTACCACCATTTTACTCAGGGATGCTATTTGGTTTCCTTAGGAAAGTACCTATTGTTGCTTTAGACGCCATTGTTTCCCCATAGTTGTCATTGGATGGTATCCCGAGTAAATTATCGGTTGTGTGTGCATACTTTTAAAACTGATTTCATTTATTCAACATAAACAAATATGCCTTCCAAAACAAACATATTAGATCAGATCAACTTAAATAATGCAAGTAAAGCAAACTGGGTTCCCAAATTGAGAAGTATGTTGTCAAAAGTAGGATTTGATTTTGCCTGCACTGCCAAATAGAATGGATGAGTGGTGTTTCTTGTCATAATTCTTATTGACATTTTCAGTTGGAATGAATGTTAAGCATAAATGAACATGAGATTCATATTATGTTTTTTAATTTTAGTCTTACCTTTGGCATTTCTTTCTGAAGAGCATGCAGATTGTAAGAGCAAAAAGCTTTAATGTTACAAATGTCTGATACATTGAACCATGACGTTGTCTTCTTTTTTTTTTTCAGATGGAAAATCTATCTCTACATTAATATGTTTTGTTTTATTGATGTTTGTACATGCTGTAAACATGAGCAAAAATCTGAATTGATTAAACCATTACTCTCTCTCCTTCTCTCTCATTGACTGCATGGTCTGCATATTTACATGTTTAGGATCCGAAAACAAAAATAACAATACCTGTTTGTGACCATTTGGTTACTGGAGTGCTGCTCCCCTTACCACCACCCCCTCCTCCCCCCCTTTCCCAGAAGTGATCAAGTGGTTGCTGCTACCCACTCCCCCCACATTCCCCATGCCCTTTTCCCAGTCATAACCAGTTCGTTGTGGGAGAACAGCTAGCATACCCCCTTTTCCACCCCCTTTCTCCTGTCATAATCGGTTGGCTGTTGGAAAGCTGCCACTCCCTCCCCCACCTTCTTCCCCAGTGGCAACCAGTTGTTGGTTGAATGCTGCTAACAACCCCCTCCCCCCTTACCCCATTCCCCAGTCATAGTCAGCTGGCTGTGAAAGCGCTGCCGCCCCTCCCCCTTTCCCATCCATAATGGGTTTGTTGTTGGACTGTTGCTAACCTCCCCTCCCCCCCCACCCCACCCCCTGCCAGTCGGTTGTTGGAGTGCTCTTACCCTCCCCCCCACTTTCCCCGATAAAAATCAGTTGGTAGTGCTGCTAACCCCACCTCCTTTCCCCTCTGTCATTCTTCAATGAATGGTTCTCAGAGTGCTGTTACCCCCCCCTCCCCCCTCCTTTCTGCAGTCATAAGCAGTTGGTTGTTGGAGTGCTGCTATTACTGCACTCTTCCCTCCTTCTTCCCCAGTCATGACCAGTTGGTTGCTGGAGTGTGTTGCAACCACCCCTACCCCAGTTATGACTTGTTGGCTGGTAGAGTGTTGATAAACCCACTCCCACCCACCCTCTCACGCTTTCTCAGTCATGACCAGTTGGTTGCTGGAGAGCTGCCACCCCACCTGCCTCGACTCCCATTACCCAGGAATAGCCAGTTGACTGTTGGAGTGCTCCCTACCCCTCTCCCTTACACCTGGTCATAAACAGATGATTGTTGGAGTTTTGCTGTACACGTTCCCCCAAACCTTTCATGCAGTCATGTCGATTTGTTCATGAAATCTGTTTTTGAAAAAAAAAAGGGGGAAGGAAACGCCTGGCATGTTGGGAAATAGTTATCTTTTTGTAGTCTGTAGTTCAACTAGTAAATCTAGAGAGTCGATAACTTGATTTGTTCATGTTGTTGTGGTGGTGGTGGTGTTGTACCCTGCCTAAAGATTCCAGGGATCATCCGAACAGCTGAAGTACTTGGAACACTGTGGTACAAATGGATCAGCTTAGGATGAGAACATTACGTGTGTGACCATTTTTGATTACCCTGCCACATGGGCAGCAACACTCTTACTTCGAGGATTTTTGAGACTGATAATGTTATGCTAGGAGCTTGTCATGACTGAATACAATCCCCACATAACTATGCAGAGCGTAACAACATTTTGATGTATCCTTGGTGTTCTAGGCTATGTCAGTTGGTCTGACACAGCCTTAAACCAAGGCTTGAGAACTTGATTTGAAACGTACGCTAGTTAAACTATCGGGATATCAACTGTCAGCATCACGGACACACTGTTTGACCTCCATGTTCTGGCCTTTTCTCTGTTCAGCTGACTGATAGGGGCCAATTGCATTTGGCGTGCCCACCAGCAGCATCTGTCCCATGAAAACGGCGGGGTCACTCTCGCTGAATGCGAGCTGTGATACTGATTACCTACCCGGCGTATCTCATGCATTTTTGAAAAATCTGTTCTAAGAGGCATCTCTTGCTTTGAACATTGTTCGGTCTTGTTCTCTTTCATTTCTCTTCGCTTGTCTGACCAATGAATTGAACCATCTATCAGAATAATTCCTGTGGGGAAAAAAAAGTGTCTCTCTGACAATAAACATAGTTGTGTCTTATTCTCCTTCTATACTCTTCCCTTGAAGGAGGACCAGACCAGTTACTGACTGACTCAGTGACGGAAAGGATGAATTGTTGACTGGTTTATCCTGTTTTATGACGGGCAGCCATGGCGCTTTGTGCCAGCCAGCTTTCGGAGCAGATAGCCCAGAGGGCTGAGGACTACCGCTTGGTGCAACTGAAGATGCAATGCAGGAGGAATCCCGGTAAGTCTGGCAAGAGGAAGAAGACCAAAAAGAAAAGAGAACTGTCATAGGAACAGTCGACATAGGTGAGGATTAGCCATGCATGCCCTCCCAATGGAGGTGCCCACACGTGTGGGCTCTGCGCTGGCAATTATCATTATCATTATTATCGTTATTTTTACTGGTATTATCTGTATTGTTGTTGTTGTTGTGTTGCTATTACTTGATCATCATCATCATTGCCACAATCATCATTATTATTATTATCTTTATCATTATTTTTATCATTATGTTATTATTATTATTTGTGCTTCATTGTTGTTGTTGTTTTGATGTTGTTGTAGCTGCTGCTGCTGCTGTTGTTGTTACTATTATGTCATCATCATCATCATCATCATCATATTATTATTCATGGTACTTACATGTCATGTATCTTTTGGTAGGGATCAAGCTCTAATCACTTCACTTCACAATCCAGGGTTTTGTTCATACAGCGGGTGGCCTGCCTTCCTTCTGGTGCTAACCACTTGTTTCCCGTGTCATTCACTCCAATGTATGTCACACAGCCTTTCTCTCCAATGTATGTCACACAGCCTTTCTCTCCAATGTATGTCACACAGCCTTTCTCTCCAATGTATGTCACACAGCCTTTCTCTCCTTCCTTCCATTATCACAGTGGATGCATGCTATTTGTATACATGTCATCCACACCAATGGCCAAACTGGCCTACTTTTGTGAAAATGGATGAGGGGATTTCACGTATGCGCAAGATGTTGCACATATGTTCACATTATGGAACCTCGGTTTAAAGCGTCATTCGAAGAATTTTCAGGAATTGAATCAAACTCAGTGCTAAATCCTAGGAATTATCCTCCTATTCCAAAATGGCCCGGCGGAGATTGGAACCCAGAACCCTAGGATCATCAGGATCAGAGCTCTACCGACTGAGCAATTTCAATTGCCATCTTGTCTGTAGGGGACTCAGTGAATGGCGTCTTGCACACTTACATGCAATTGGAACAGGCAGTACTGCAACCCCCGCAGTGACTCAGCAGCAGTACAGGAAAGGCCTGCTGTGATGGTGTGCCCCGTGGCCGTATGATAGTGATTGTTCCCTGTGTACTGCCGATACTTAAGCTGCGATGGGACCTTTCCAGGTATGGCTGAGTATGAAAAACATAGAATAAAGTATGTGTGTTAAGGCTATGAGACATTATGTGCAATGAGACAGCAAAGGGAGAACAGAGCATGAACAGAGAGAGAGAGAGATTATAGTGTTTACCTTCACACTTCTACTTACATTACTCTGTCTTTATTTAGCCTAAATATCATTTCAAAATTGTACGCAGTGTTCGCTTCATAGGCAAAATGGCAATGGTTCATTGTTTTCCTTTTCCTGCAAAAAGTCCCCTGTTTATTTTAGTTTTAAATAGTATTAACACCTCCTACCCTAAACTCATGAGTAGAAATGTATTGTTATGATCATTGTCTTTGCATCTAACTCTGCCTTTGCCTCGAGTTTTTCTGTCTTGTATTCCTTTCTCACTTTCCGCCAGAGCCGGCCATTCGCCTGTATATCATCCAGCTGATTATCCATATGTGGAGCCAGATTAGCTTGGTAGACCACCAGACTTGTAATCTTGGTGATCCTGGGTTCGAATCTCCGCCGGGCCCATTCGGTTCAGGGTTTTTTTTTTTTCCTCAGAGTTAACATTGGTTCAGACTCTATTTCCCAGTTAGTCCTTCATTAGTCCTTCGAATGTGACCGTAAATCGAGGTTCCATGTGTGAAACACGCATAAACTCTTGCACAGACATAAAATCCTATGGCCAACTTTCGGAAAAGAAGGTCAGTTTAGCCATCAGTATGGATGACATGTTACACATAGCATACACTCTGCATGAAAAATCAAAAGAATGAAAAGAGTTATTGAATTTAATGAATGATATCGACTGAATGACACAGGAAATGATTGAAGGAAGCGACAACAGGCAGCTCTTCAGTGGGGTCTACCCAGGTAGGCTGCCCATTGTGTAAACGGGGAATTGTAAAGCACTTAGAACTTGGTCTCTGGCCAGAGATAAGCATGATATAAGCACTCTTAATAATAACATTTCCTCTCTTCTCACATGAACAACTGCTTTTTGTACTCCCAGTTCTTATATAGAACAGGGAACTTTACAATGGGAATGAAGAAATGCTGTCTGTCTGTCCATCTGTGGTCAAAATGTGTTCCACTCGCTCCAGACAAAAGTACTGGGGGCCGATCTTTCTGAAAATTAGTAGGTATGTTCATTGTGGGTCATGGATGATTTTATGTTACTGTTATATCCATTACTAATGGCTATAACGGCCGAATAACGGTTTTTCTTCTTTATGGAAGATCTCAGAAAGTACTTGGCCAATCTTTCTGAAAATTTGTAGGTATGTTCACTATGGGTCACGGATGATGCCGTATGTTTTATTTTACCATTAAATCCATTACTAACGACTATATGGCCCATAACAGTATTTCATTTTTATGGAATATCTCAGAAAGTGCTTGGCCGATGTTTCTGAAAATTTGTAGGTATGTTTGTTATGGGTCGCAGATGATGCCCCATTTTAAAAATTTTTCCGTGATCCATTACTGACAGCTGTAACGGCCCATAACGGTTTTTTTTTTTTATGGAATATCTCAAGAAAGTACTTGGCCGATCTTTCTGAAAATTTGTAGATATGTTCAATACGTGTCACAGATGATGCCCAAAGTTTTATTTTACAGTTATAGACGTTACTAACAGTTATAACAGCCCATAACAGTTTTTCTTTTTATTGAATATCTCAGAAAGTGCTTGACCAATGTTTATGAAAATTTGTAGGTATGTTTATTATGGGTCACAGATGATGCCTGATGTTTCATTATACCATTATATCCGTTACTAACGGCTATAACAGCCCATAATGGTTTCTCTTTTTATAGAATGTCTTAGAAAGTACTAGGCCGATCTTTCTGAAAATTTGTAGGTATGTTCATTATGGGTCACGGATGATGTCTGATGTTTTATTTTTTTTTTTCCGTTATCCATTACTGGCAGCTGTAATGGCCCATAACGGTTTTTCTTTTTATGGAATATCTCAAGAAAGTACTTGGCCTATCTTTTCGAAAATTTGTAGGTATGTTCATTAAGGGGTCACAGATGATGCCTGATGTTTTATTTTTCCATTATAGACATTACTGACGGCTGTAACGGCCCATAACGGTTTCTCTTTTTATAGAATATTTCAGAAAGTACTAGGCCGATCTTTTTGAAAATTTGTAGGTATGTTCATTATGGGTCACGGATGATGTCCGATGTTTATTTTGCCGTTATATCCCTTAATAATGGCTGTAATGGCCATAACAGTTTTCCTTTTTTATGGAATATGTCAGAAAGTACTTGGCCAGTCTTTCTCTGAAAATTGGTAGGTATGTGTTCATTATGGGTCGCAGATGATGCCAAATGTTTTATCTTACTGTTCTAGCCGTTACTAATTGCTATAACGGCACATAATGGATTTCTTCTTTATGGAATATCTCAGAAAGTACTTGGCCAGTCTTTTCTCAAAAGTTGTAGATATGTTCATTATGGGTCACAGATGATGGCCCAATGTTTACCAGAATAGCCTTTACTAATGGCTATAACAGCCCCAAAATGGTTTTTCCTCTTTATGGAATATCTCGTGCGTATTCAAGATAAACTTGGAGTACATTTATACGCTTTGCATCTTGTGTTCAGTTACATATCTTGAAACTGTGGACATTTGAGGTATGTGCCAGCTGCTTCTTTGATGCTTAGATGTACCCATGATCTTTAACATATTCAAAATAGTACAAGTATATTATTGGGTTGGGAGAAGAGGAATAATAATGCAAAAGAGAGACAGACTGAATGAAGGTCTTTATTGCAAGCATCAAATTCTTTCACTACCTCCTTTCCATAGCATGCTTACAGATTTTAACAGAAGACCAGTTATGTTAGCTTGTATTTAAACATTGCATAGCTCGTCAAAGAGGGAGGATGGTACTAATTGGCCTACCAATCGTAGCATCCATGTTGCATACAGGAGATGAGTAAGTCCTTTAAGAGAGGATTGTCTGGAAGAATAGACTTGTTTCGGGGGGAAAACCTGATAGCGTTTGTCTTTCCCTTGCAAACAGAGTGACTTTTCCCAGCTTATGGCTCAAACAAACAGATTGAGAGGGTCCAATCTTTGATTGGAAGCACATGTCAGGAAAGCGATGGCTTTACAGGTGCACCATTTCACATGTATGCTTTGGCATTGTCGTTTTGTGACTGGACTGTTAAACTGACTGATGGGGCAGCATGGCTTTGGCCGTGCCAACCAGGGTATCTGTCCCATGAAAATGGCAAGGTATGTCGCTGAGTGCGAGCTGCTGTAACACACAGAATTCTGAACATCGTCTGTTGTTAATCATGGGTGCATGGTTTCAAAATATGCATGACCGTCTGCTACCCTGAGTTTGTAAGATGGAGTTCCATCCAGCAGTAAAGAAAATGACATCTGTCTTTGAGGCATGACCCAATTGGTACATGATGTCAGAGACCTATAAGAAGAGAGCGCAGCCATACATGGTCAGAGAGACACAACCGAGATTCCTGTCCTCAGTAATAAACAATGCTCGGAAGTCTTTAAGGAGGTAATTTGTTAGAGCTCGCGTTCAACGAGTGAAGATGCACTGATGGGCATGCCCACAGTAATGTTTTGCCCCATCTGTCAGTTTAACAGTTCACTCAGAGAGAGGTAAAGCCAAAATATGAACATAAAATGCTGCGCATGTGATGCAGGCAGTCAGTCCCCAGATCGTTATCCTGCTGTGTGCTTCAAACCAAAACATCTTACTCTTTAGTTCTGTTTGCTTGGCCTGTAAATGGAGAAAAGATAACTACTTGCAATGCAAAGATATTTTCTTCTCCTGATTTTGTTCTTTTCTGGAGCAAGTCTGTTCAGTTTTGTGCCCATTACAGGTGTCTGTTTCTTTTTCCACAAATCTCTGTGTTTTGGTCAACGGTTTTTTTGTGAGGACCTCAGTTACAGACAGGTTGTCAAGCGCCTCCCTCAGCTCATCATCCCTCCCCACCGCTCCCCTTTTCATTACCATCCATCCCTTTTCTGTTGTCTTTTTTCCCTTTTATCTTTATATAATACTGTCTGTTTTCTCACTTCATTGACCAAAATGGGGGATTTGGGGAGGGGAGGGGATAGGTTGGGCTCTTTGTTTGTTTATTTTTTTTTTTTTTTTTTTTCTTTCTATTGTTAATTTTAATTACTGCTCATGTCGCCAATAGGTCTGGGTGTGACTGAAATCTGCAGAGGTGGTTATATATCAAAACTGTTGTTGTTGCTCTGTTATTTGGCGAATCAATGTAAGTGTATACCGTTGCCGATGTGGTCACGTTTTCGTGTGTGTGTCACTTAACACGGTAATTATCCTGGAGAAAAGGTACGATGACCGTCCACGCACATTCAACCCGCCTGACAATAGAACCAACACAGTGCCCCATGGCAATACCATCTAAATGAGCCCAAGACGCCTGCTTTTCAATTACTGTTTACAAAGCGACCTCAGCTGACTGAGTAAGTAGCACCCACTTGATGCACCAAGGTCCTAGTGGTTATGTCCCTGCCCCCTTTCACTATCGGGAAGGTCCGAACTCCCTACTACCTTTGGTGCCATCTGTCACCTGATCACTTCATCCTACTTGACACAGTTCGCCCGTGTGCGATGGGTAAGGCACACTGGTTAATGGGTCTATTACCGATTTGTATACTATGTACAATGTCCCCTTGCCTCTAAGCGTTTAATGCCTTTTGTGAGAGGTTTCACGCTCTTGACAGAGGGCATACATTTATGCATGTAATTGTTTTCTGTTTCTTATAACTGGCTTTTGTGTTTGTATATTCTAGCAGCTCTAAGACATTGCGATGGAAAATACTATGCTCAAGTACCAATTTTTATCATTGTTTAATTGCCATCCATTCACTCATGATTTATTCACTCATTCACCTTCTTCATTCTTTTGCGTACACAGGCTGATACTCCTGCGGACACTCCCTGTATAGACAGGCAAGTATTAATCCCATCAGCCCAACAAAGGGAGTGGAGTTTTGTGTGTATGACCGTTTTTTTATCCTACTATTGAGGCAGCCGTACTCCATTTTCGGGGAAACTCATTCACCAAATCATTTTTCACTTCATTGTTCATCTACTCATCCATTCATTTGCTAATTCATCCACTCTCTAATTCATTCTGTCATTCTCTCCACCAGACATTGGGAAGAGGTGGCAATCAACGTCATAACCGAGTGCTTCTCTGATGATGTGAAGAAAATTCACGCTCTCCTTGAAGTCAACTTGTCATACTTGGGGAGCTTCAGACGCAATTTGCTGAACATGTGTATGGTGTTTGAGAAGCAGAAGTTTGCCTCTGAAAGCATTTGCTGCACTGTGCAACGCCTATGGAAGCCAGAAGATATGCCTGTGTGGAAGGTAAGGACAAAAGCACTTCCTGCAGAAGGGTTAGTTACCACCAAGGACATTGACAAACAGACCATAGGACAAGACACGATGCATTTCGACCTCTTGGGTCTTCTTCATGCAAAAAAAAAAAATCACATTTAACATTTAGGACAGTATAAGCAAAGAACGAAGAGAAACTTTTCTGTTGGGGATTATGGGAGAGGAAAAGAAGGGGAGAGGGGTGGAGGGAGGGGAGGAGTGAGGCGATGGGGTTGTGTAGTTAGTTTAGTGGGGTGGTGTAATATATGTGACAGTTGTGGTTAATATGGATTGATAATAATGCTAAGAGGGGGGGGGGGGGGAGTTGTGATATATATATATATATATATATATATATATGTATAAGAAAAAAAATATATATATATGTAGAAAGGATAGTAATGATAATAATGATAGTGCTGGTAATTATAATAAATAAGTAGAGAATAAAATGAGAGTAACTGTAATTAAAAAAAAAAAATTGAGTGAATAAAATAGATAAATGATTTCGCTGGGTGATGAAGGAGGTGGTAGTGGTTATATGTGGGTAGTTGTGAAAGGTGTTTTATGGTAATGTTAATAAGGGAGGGAAGGGGATGGAAGAGTAATGGGTGATAAGATATAATTGGGGGGGGGGGGGGGGGAAGAGAAGAAAAAAAATGGATGTGGGTGGGGAGGAGGGTAATGTGTGTGTGTGTGTGTGTGTGTGGGGGGGGGGGGGGGGAGAGAGAGAAAGAGAGCTCGTATCTCCATCCACTAGAGGTGGGTGTGGGTGTGGGAGGTTCATACAAATAGTGCTGTTGAAAAAGTGAACAGTGCTGTGAGACGATGTTTATTGTAACAGGTGAAATAATGTGTTGGCATTAATATGCGGATGAAGAGATATGAGCTGTCCTTCTCTTGTCCCCCCCCCCCCCTTCCCACACACACACACACACACACACACACACACATATTACCCTCCTCTCCACCCACACCCATTATTTCTCTTTTCCCCACCCCCCACCCCCCCAATTATACCTTATCACCCATTAATCTTCCATCCCCTTTCCCCCCCCTTTATTAACATTACCTAACACCTTTCACAACTACCCACATATAACCACTACTACCACCTTTATCACCCAAATCGGTTGTGTTGAAAGAACTGTTAACAATGTAGAGTACACACACACTCTCTCTCACTCTCTCTCTCTCTCTCTCTCTCTCTCTCTCTCTCTCTCTCTCTCTGTTTAAGTATCAAATTTAGATAAAAGCGAATCACTAAATCTGGTTTTCACATTTTTTGGCTAAGTCAGGGATTCAGTTTCGATGATAGCTTGATAACAGAATTCAAAGAGATTCATACTTATTCTAAGCGAAACTAACGTTTAGATAAAGAAAAAAACAATAAATACATACTTTTACCCTCTGAAATTTTCTTTCAGGCAAAGACAAAACATGTTATATCTATTACACACAAAAAGATGTTACAATATAGCTCATAGTACATAGACTGAGACTTACTGGATTGAATATCTGTGAAGAATTGTTTTCCACAAAACAAAACTTAAAAGATGCCATTGGTCCATCATGTGGAAATAATCATATACATGAAGAGCATTATTTTATAACATGGTCTCTACAATAAAATATAACATTTACAATGGTATAAATTATTCATCGATTGACCCTAATGGTTTGTATAATGCTTGGTTATAGTGTAATACCAAAGATAGTGCCATTCAGACTTAGTTGAAACTATAGGTATATGTGAGAAAAAAAATTATCGATCAAAACATTTGATGATCTCCGAATGATCAAGCAAGTGTGCATGCGAGTGTGCATGTATATGTGCATATGTCCTCTGGTATCACTGAAACACGATTATTGTTTCACGGCTTTACTGCTCTCTCTCTCTCTCTCTCTCTCTCTCTCTCTCTCTCTCTCTGTCGGTCCATTCTTCCCTCTGTCTTTCAGTCTGTCTGTTTGCCTGCCTGCCTGTCTGTCTGTCTGTGTGACTGTCAGTCTGTCTCTGTATGTGTGTATGTCTGTGAGATGTGTTCCGAGTCTGTTGCTTGATGTTGTTTTTCTTGCTCTTATTCTTCATGTGGCCGCAAACAGCCTCAGTGTGGTCATTCTCATTAATGTATATTTCCTGACAGCTGAATGATTTTTGTCTTTTTTTTTTTTGTCCCGGGGTAATTTTCTTCTCATTCGTTGAATGGGGTATTTATGCATATAAGCATCAAGCTGAGACAACACAGAACCCTGCAATGATTTAAAAACGAAAAGAAAGTCACAGACTGTACATGATTCAGGCATTTGTTAATGAATTAAGTGATGTTTAGGGTTTAATGATGGCGCCTGAACATGTAACCACTGAAGTTTATTCATTGTGTTAACCATAGACTTTTCAGGCTGGTTGAAGTGAAGGACTTTTGCTTGGGAAACAGAACTTGTCATGCTGCGAGAATTGGCATTGGCAGCGAAACTAAAGGTCTCACATGTCTTGTCATGCAGGCACACAATATTGGTGATGAAACATGGCGCATGAAGCTGACCAGTGCTTTCTTGCATGTTAAATTCTCTTACCAGATATGTGTGTGTGTGTGTGTGTGTGTGTGTGTGTGTGTGTGTGTGTGTGTGTGTGTGTGATGATGTGTCCGAGTCTGTGGACAGTATACTTAATCTGTAATACTAAGGAAATTTTCAGATGCCGTTTGGTTGACTTATTCTCTGAAAACGCCTGTGATTTTTAGGCGCATTAGGTAGTAGATAAACATTAACATGTCAGCTCTGGCGCGGTGGAGTACACACTCCTGTGAAGCTTATGAGACTGACAGAGGTCATTCATTTTTATTTCTCACTTCATCATAGCTGTAGTAATTCTCATTTAGTATCTGTCATACAGAAGAACCAAAATTTCAGTAGTGATGCTCACATGCTCACAAACAGCTGGTTTTTTCAGTGAAAGCAGCTGCATTGATAATGCATGGAACATGCAAAATATGGCTTAACTTTTGACAGTTATTCATTTTAACAATGTTCTTCATATGTTCTTTGTATGATATTAGGTGAAAGAATGTTTGTATGACATTAGGTGATGCACAGAAACACGTCCCTTACAGGAGCTTAGCATGTTGCATCAAAACAAAATGTGTGTTCAGTGTGTTAAACCTTGACCTATCAAGATTTTAGCCAATTTTCTTGGGAGGTGGACACAGTGTGTAAGAGTTATCACAAAAACTTCTTTCTCAAATGAAAGTGTATTAACATTGAAATGTTCTGCAGAGAAAATTGGAATAAAAACTTCGAACATTCCGGTGCTGTTTGTTTTGCAAGGCATTCTTGTTTTTTTCTCCACATTAAAGAAAAAGTATCACACATTTTTGTATGCACACATGCGCTTAAATGTGCACACACACACAAGCAAGCTTGTGTGCACACAAATACACACACACACACACACACACACACACACACACACACACACACACACACACACAGTCATATGGCATACATACATCTTTTGTATACATTAAGCACTTTGACATATACACAAAGGTGGTGAAAAGTGGATGTATTTCTGGGTCCTGGGCAAGTAAGCACTTGTAAACATACATGCATGCATAGATACAGACAACCACTGTGCATGGTTTTCTCATAGAGTTGAGTTTAAATGGCTTTATTTCATTTGTTGATAGACAAGTAAACCATCTTGTGATAGATAGACAAGTGAACCATCTTGTGATAGATAGACAAGTAACCATCTTGTGATAGATTAAATTGTAACATGCCATTGATGATTTTCAGTGAAATTCAGGATATTGACAATGACAAGGAATTTACGATCAAGAGTTGGGGAGGTGAGTTTTATAGATTCCCGTAGCTGGTGTGTGCATGCTACTGGTGTTCCATTTAGTACTGATCTTGTGAAGTGTGTATTTAAGTTAGGGCAGTTTGAGGGTTCATAGTTTGTGCTGATTTTTGCTGCTGTTTGTGGTTTTGAAGTTGGGTTTGTTACTTTGGTCATTTTTGGTGTTGATTTCAGTGTACGCTTGAAAGAATTTTTCTGTCAGTCTTTGTTTTATTTTTTCCCAGTGTTTAGTATGTGAATTCGCTTTTCACATATTAAAAGCTACATTTGACCATCTTTGTCTAGATCACTGTTTTCATCCTTGACTTGCCCAATGTGTTTACACCTGGGTCAATTTTTTTCTCAACTCAACTGACTCTGTTTGTTTGTCTGTCGCTGTTGGTTTGTCTGTCCCTGTTTGTTTGTCTGTCCCTGTTTGTTTGTCTGTCCCTGTTTCTCATGATTGTCATCTCCATCTCATGCCCTTTCTGTCTGTGTTCCTCATTTCCTTTTAATGACTGTTGGGTTTTTTTTTTTTGCCCTTGCTGTATGATATTCTGTGCTCCTTCAATGTTGTAACCCCCCACGCTGCTCATTCTGATGCCCCTGCACATGGCCATCCAGTGTTGTCACGTTGGAGCCTTAGCTTCCTCAGGTACTGGGAGCAGTCGGTATCAGGTTGTCCTTAGGCACCGCACCAGAGGAGACAGTGCGCTGATGGAGAGTCGTTTGATGATGATCAGCAGTCAGTGTTCTGATCCAGTGTATGCACTATATCAGCAACAGAGCCTCCTTTGGCCCAAAAAATTGCTTCTTCACAGGATGAGCAGTTGTCCCCCTTGGGAGGGCACCACTGTTTCCGTTCAACAGCAGTCCCCATTACAATGACACGTACTTGCCACAGGCAGTGACAGGATTAGGAAATTGAAACAGAGGTCGATACGAGAGTGGGGTAGAAGGGGTCACAGAATTTGACGCTTTGTTTTTGATGATGCTCAGTGAAGATGGTGCTTAGCGTCCCACTCTGGTCTGAGACCTTGACAGGGCAGTCACCTGTGGTTCCAGTCCTTATTTATCCTGTCTGAACCAGGCCAGAGACATACAGACTCCTGAAGGGTTGGCCAAGAAATTTGAGCAAAGTTCTTTAGAGATGTATTCATTTAGTGGAGGAAAATGTACTGTGGTTCCGGTCTTCCCTTTTGAACTCACAGTACACTGAACTGTTGGTAGTAGCCACCTAGGCCTGAATTTCTCACAAGTCCCATGATGGGCTTTGAACCCAGCGGGCCGTGGGTAGTCCCTTTTCCCTAACCTCGTTCATACAGAGAAAACTGGACGTGTGTGCAACCCAGTTACAAATGATTGACATGCAATGAAGAGTTACTTGAGCCATGACTTGCCCAGCAGTGATAGCGCCAGTGCCCCCAGCCTCAAAGGGGTGCAGCCACAGCTGCAGCGGGCTTCAGGGAGAGAAGCTGTCTGGACTGGTGATGTGGCTGTCAGCTGGTTGCCCTACATGCTGAGCTGCCTGTTTAACATGGCTCGAACTCATCACAAGAAGAACGCACAACATGCCATTCTGCAAGCCATAGGACACCAGCCACTGGAGCATGGCGGCTGGTTCATAAAATCAAGTTGAGTGGTACATGTTTTAGTTCTTGCACTGCTCTGGGGCGTAACTGAAACTACCAGACCGTAACAGAGCATCATTTCATCATTCAGTAGATGTCCTTAATAAGAACGCAGTAGAAAGACTTCTGTTGCTACAATATCTGATATTTCTAATGCTCTTTTCTCTGCTGTCTTTATGTTTTCAGATTGAAAGTGTGTTTATCAAAGATCCAAACGATTACAAGGTGAAGCGGTTTGCAAAAGTCGAGTCTAAAGGTGAGTGTTTTGCTGATTTAGTCATGCTAGTTGAAGATTGTACAACCATCAGATAAACTTTGACAGTACTTTGATTTTGAAGTGACAGTCTTTTGTTTTTATGTTAATTCGAGTAAAGTAATTTTATGTCTGATGTTTTGTCAATGAAAATGAAATTTTCTGTCCGCCATTCTCTGGCCTTCATTTTATTTTTCTTTACATGGGTTAGGTCAGATGAAGCAGGGGTGTGCAAAGCTTTCTTTTTTAGGAACTGGTTTTTGCTTAAGATTTTGTTTACTGTATTCTCCGTTTGTTTTGTGTAACTGTTGTAACAGTCTTTCTCTTTGTTTCTTTTCATCTGGGTCTCTTTTGTCGCAAAACTACCCCTCCCCCCCTCCCTGACCTTTTCCGCTGTGTATCTTTCTGTTGCATTCTGTTTTACTGAAAAAAACGATCAGTGCCAAAGACCCCGACTGTGCGTGCGTCTTCCATTGCCTTAAAAAAGGCTTTGTAACTTTAATGTTCACATTTTTCTGCCCTTTCCCCCCCTCTGGTCTTGAATGCCATATTATCCATTCAAGAACAGATGCATGCATTTGAAAATGTTTCCATCACAGTGGTATGTGCATGTCTTTGATGTTTCAGGTCTTAAAATTAGTGTTGATCAGAATCTTTGTTGGTGGATGATACAAAATGGAATCTGAGACCACCATTGAACTGTTGTTGTGAATGTAGTGCTGAATCGGAATTGGTTTATTCATGACTTAGCAGATTAACTCTCATTGCTTTGATAAAGAGATAACATTCTTTGAAGACCAAGTGTGGCTGCCTATGATGACTGAATTGAAATTGACCAGGCTCACAAATCCAGTGCATAGCTGCAAGTCCTCCTGAATTTTTCTGGAATTTCCTCAATTAAGATTTTTTTTTCTCCAAAATCCTGCATTCAGTGGAAAATGAAAAATCAGAATTCCAACATTTTATGGAAGAATGTGGATTTCAGGGGTCATTTATGAATAGTGAATAGTATGGCAGAATAACTCAGATGGTGTTATGCGGATGTTGTCAGTTACGTGCATGGAAAATTTGCATTTCTTTTTAAGCCCTTCTTTTGTCTACTGAAACATATGTGGAGTAGAAATACTTCCAGTCAAAAACCAAGTCGCCCCCTCTTCAGCCCACCTGTCCTATTTTTTCCACTGGCTCCTGAATGTTGATCCAGAAGGCTGGCAGTGATGTCAGTGACCTTGTGTTTGCCCATGAGTGTGCTCAGACTAGATGATAACTTCCCCCGGTGCTCATCTGAGGAACATGAACAGCCATCTGAACTTTGTGAAAAAGCTCTTGAGACAGTGCCTAAAGGTGGGCTGTGGCGAGAGAAGGGCTGGTGATTCTGCAAGAATGAATTTTTGTTCAAGCTATAGCTTTTATCTTCTGCTTTCATAACTCTGTGAGTAAAAAGTCACTGGGGTACCTTGTCGAAAAAAATGTTCTTCAGTTTTCTCCAGCTCTGTCTCACTGAGTCAAAAGTCACTGGGGTACCGTGTCGAAAAAAATGTTCTTCAGTTTTCTCCAGCTCTGTCTCACTGAGTGAAAAGTCACTGGGGTACCGTGTCGAAAAAAAATGTACTCCAGGTTTCTCTGGCTCTGTCTGTAGTGTCCCAAGGCTGGCATCTCCATGAAAGGGGTCCCTGCCAGTTCTGAGAGTTGTCCGTCCATCGTTTTCCTGTCTCCACCTCCATCTCCCTCCCTCAACAGCTTCCTGGAGGATTGTTTCAGTAATGCTATCGGATCTGGTTACGTGGTCATACCAGTTGCTTTTTTTCTGAACTGAAGTCAACAGATTTCCAAATGGTTCGATGGTTTCTTTCCAGATGGGCTGTTAGGGCCTGTGCCTGACATGGACACAAGAAGATTGGCTATACCTGTACGCTTAGAAGGCTTGTGTTTCATGGACATGTTATCGCCCTTCATACAGGTTTCAGTCTGGGCAGTGCTGATGTGCTTGCTGCCCTTGGGAGGATTTCACATTTTTCCTTTTTGGTACATTCCCACTAATTTGGACAGAACTCGTGTATAAACATCTAGTGTCTGCTTCTACGTGACATGTTCACTATGAGTTCTGTGTTGCTGCAGGAATGGCGAGTTTAGAGTTCCAGCTGATCAGTTTGGAGTTCCAGCTGATCAAGGAATCCAAGCTGGGGACATGGACCATAGAGGTGACAGTGGATGGGGCCGTGACGACGCAGACTTTTAAAGTGCAGGAGTATGGTGAGTGTGTGCCAGTGTGCATGGACCCCAGTCTCCTCTCTACCTCTCTCTGTGCATGATGGATGCCGCATTTCCCTGGACATGTAGAAAAGACACCTTTTCATTGACACTGACAGTGTTGCATTTGAAATGATGTAAAAGACCCCTTTTCATAAAAAAAAAAACTAAAATGTTTCTGCTTTGTAGTGACAATGACTATGTTGCATTTGAAATGATGTAAAAGACGCCATTTCATTAAAAAAACAAAAAAAACCTGTTTCTGCTTTGCAATGACAGTGACTATGTTGCATTTGAAATGATGTAAAAGACACCTTTTCATTTAAAAAAACAACAAAAAAAAAACATGTTTCTGCTTTGCAATGACAGTGACTGTTGCATTTGAAATTATGTAAAAGACACCTTTTCATTAAAAACAAAAAAAGCATGTTTATTTGTTATGACAATGACTATGTTGAGTTTGAAATGATGTAAAAGACACCTTTTCATTAAAAACAAAAAAAAATATTTCTGCTTTGTAATGACAATGACTATGTTGAGTTTGAAATGATATGAATGACACCATTTCATTAAAAAACAAAAAAAGCAAGTTTCTGCTTTGTAATGACATTGACCGTGTTGAGTCTGAAGTGACAGCACTTCATGCACAGTTCATGTCCATGGCTCTTTTTTTTTCTTTAAGTTACGTTTTGGTTTTTCAGCTTTCACCAGCCAAGCTGTGCTGTATTTTGTCACCTGTGAGGCATGTGAACCATTGTTGAGCTTTTTCCACCTGGTCCACTCTCACATTGCTGATACTAACATGTGCATGTGCCAGTCAGCCAGCTGCTCAGGGATTTTTTTTGTTGCTGAGATTGGCATATGTGAATCAGAAATTTGGAATTTGACAGCATGAAGCAGAAACATTTAATTCAAATTTTAAGTACTTAGCACATGTCCGTCGTGAGTTGCCAGAGCAAGGGAATTAACTAGGTTTGTTTTTCACCATTTGTAAGTGTTGTCACTGCTGAGGTGACTGTTTGTCTTTTGCTTTGTAATGTTGAAAACTTGTCCTATTTCCTCCCTTGAGATATATTTCGGACAGGAGTAAGCGTTGGATGTTTTTTGTGTCTTTTACATTTGTGTTTCTGACTGCTTTGTGCAAGTTCTAAGATTTCATTTGAAGGTCATTTTTAGCTGCTTTTTCTTTTTTAAACCATTGCAAACAGGCTTATAGTCTTTATGGAAATCAGAGAGTAGAAACTGGCAGCACGGAATGATGTGATGATTTGTTGAACAGAAAGTTGTATGTAAGCCAGCTGTTTGTTGCTGAAATCTAATCTAAGCAGGCAAATTGCAGTATGTAGTGACAGTATCATTGAACCTGCTGTGTTCAGTGTTGTGAAGGTAGCAGATATTGAAATTCAAGGAAGCATTTGCATGAGTCTGGTGAAGAATTTTCTCAAAGAGATGAGTTTTAGACAGAGGCAGTAACCATAAAAGGCACAGACCCACTGTTTTCTGCTTTTTCATCAAAGTTTGTGCATGTGTGGCTGTCTGTTTAGTGTACACTTTCTTTTGCACAGTGTGATGATCAATGTCAGTCACTCAAGTCAGTACAGAGCATGTCTTGTGATGAGTTAGGAATAAAGAAAAACCCTCTGATTCAGATGAGTAGTGTTCAAGTGCTAACAGTCCAAAACTGGATGAACTCTTTTCAGATAGCGAATAAGCGAATAGCAAGACTGAACCTGAAAGTTACATAGTTGAACCCATAACAAGTGGAGGAGGTTGGGGTTTGGCCCAACAACAGCAAGTCGAAGTGTTACTGACAATGATTGTGATAGCAGTGGAAGTGTTTGTGCTGAGAAAGAGTCAGCTGATCAGTGACAGGTTGTACAGGTTAGTAAGCAACAGCCAGTTTGGAGACGAAGACTCCTAAGCATGACTGCATAGGAAGACCACTAAGCATGGCTGCCTAGGAAGACCCCTAAGCATGGCTGCATAGGAAGACCACTAAGCATGGCTGCATAGGAAGACCACTAAGCATGGCTGCATAGGAAGACCACTAAGCATGGCTGCATAGGAAGAGCCCTAAGCATGGCTGCCTAGGAAGACCACTAAGCATGGCTGCATAGGAAGACCACTAAGCATGGCTGCATAGGAAGACCACTAAGCATGGCTGCATAGGAACGAGGTCAGGTGGGGAATGGCCCTGTTACTTGAGTCAGAAGTGTTCAGCGATCACTGACTGTGCCAGTAACAGACATGTTGAAGCCTGTGGCTTCTCGCATTCAGTAGAACATGCAAGGGAATGATTTTGTTTTCATAAGTGATTTCATTGGATGTGTGTGTGTGGCTGTGAGAGAGTGTTGGTTTGTGTGTGTTGTGATTGTATATTTTGAGTGTGTGTAGGTGAGAGAGAGAGAGGAGAGAGAGAGAGAAGAGAATTTATCATATGTGCCTGTGAATGCTGTTGCATCTGTGAAAATGTGTCACATCAAAAATAATGTTAGAAAAATAAAAAAAGAAATGCATACAATTCCTAATTTATGCCAAGGTTGTAGCTGGTATCTCTATAGTTTCACTTGCAGTTGAAAAGGTCAAAGTACTTTTTCATTGATTATACTGGATTCCCATTTTACTAGAAAATTACGGAAAAAAAAGGTGTAGGGTTTGTACTTGTTCATGCTGCTTTGAAGAACTGCAGGCAACATGATCTGATTTAATGTTCTGTATATTTTTATTCTTCTGCTTACTAGTGACACAAGAGCTTGCCAGATTGGCACCTGTGACAAAGCTCACAATATTTGGCAGTCAGTCATTGAGATGCCCCTGCTGGTGATCAGCCATTTTGAAAACAAATGTTACCCAACTTTTTTTTTTTTTTTATCACATGGTACATTATATTAGGGTCTGAAGAGGTCTTCCTCTCTCTCCCCCTCTCCTGTCCCCTGTCTCCCCTTTCCCCATCTCCCATCCCCACAGTCAGGTGAGGCAGACCATGCTTGTAAGTCTGCAAAAATGGAGTAAGGAGGTTGGATGAGCTTGTATTGTTTTATTGTTTTTATTTTTTTTTTATTTCATTTTATTTTTACCCAGTATTCTGGCATCAAATTACATGACATTTTTTTTTGAGCTGATGTGTAATAAACCAAAGATGAGCTGTTGGAATTCACTGTTGGCAATAGTTCTCTTGCTGTGTGATTGTGTTGTGTGTGTGTGTTGTGTGTGTGTGTGTGTGTGTGTGTGTGTGGAGGAAGCCAGTTGACTCCTTGAAGTACTTGCAGTTCACCATCCTTACCTATTTTCTCAACTGTGTTGCTGTCTCCATCTTTTTTTTTTTTAATGTATTTTCTTTTGTTTTTGTGATTAGGTAGCATTCTCTCTACCTGTATGAAATCCACTGTGCTTGATTTGATGAGAGTAGGTGGGTTGTGTTTTCAGTGCTGCCCCCCGATTTGAGGTGACCATTGATCCCCCGTCCTACTTCCTGGTCTCCTCAGCAACCTTTGATGGAAAGGTGTGCGCCAAGTGAGTGTTAATTTCTGGCACTTCAGAAATTTAAAGGGTTGACTTCAGTGATGGTGGTTGCTTTAAATGGTCAGTTGATGGCCAAAACATACTGTTACAAGGTACTTTATGTGTCATGATGTTGGTGCTCTAAGTAGTTATCAGCAAGAGACCTGTTGGTAAGCTGGTATCAATTGAGTTTGGGTCAGTCACTGCTTGTCTATAAAGAGCACACCATTGCCTCTGTTTCAAATGTGATTTGTGGAACATATTGTACATGGACTTAAGGAAGACCAAAGGTTAATGATTTCTGAAAAAGTTTTAGGTTTCAGGTAGACACAGGGAATCTTATGCTAGGATTTGAGACATGGTGGTGTGATTTCAGGTAACTGTGAGAAATGGATAAAGGATTTTTTGTGTTTTTTTCTGATTTCAGGTACACATACGGAAAACCAGTGGAAGGATTTCTGGAGTTAAAGGTGTGCCCCACAGGGTATGGAAGCTTTGGAGATCCTTGTGTCATGCACCAGGCAGATGTAAGTGAGTCATGTGTGTGACTATAATGGGAGGGGGAGAGATGGAGAGAGAGAGAGACAGAGGAGGATGTGAAAGAGACAGGTTGGAAAGATAGCAGAAAAAGGATGGAGAGAGACATGTTGTGGTGGGTTTGCCTCTGTAAATGTGTGGCAGTCCTAGGTGCAGTTATAGGCAGAATGCACCCTTTTTTTCCCTATCAGATTTCTTCAGTGTTAAAAATCTGTCAGGGAATGATATAAAAAAATATATATTTCAAAGTTCTGTCTTCATAGAAGTAACGTTCCCTTTCCTCCCTTTGTTTCCCTTTCTTTTTTTCTTTTTTGTTTTTTTTTTTTTTTTTTAGATGTTGATTGTCAACCTGGAAAAGATTGTTGAAGTGGAAAAAAGAAAGCAGGTAGGAGAAAGAGGAAAAAGATAAAAAATTCTGTGAACTTCAGACTCATTATCAAATTAATGCTTATTTGTGTGTTTACTTATGACATTAATGCAAAAGGAAGGGGGGAAAAAAAAAAAAAAACAATGGTAGAGGTACCCTTGTTAAAAACAATCAAACAAATAAATATATAACTTTAAGGAGGAGAATGCACATTAATGCCTATTTCACATGGTACAGCAGCTAGCATGTCTTAAAGAAAACTATCTCATGGCGATATGCTGCAGTACAGAACAGTGCAGCAGAAGAGAGTAATGCAGGCAACATAGTATTGCCATGCCACAGTGGTTTCTGTAGTGTTTGTCTGTGTTCCCTTACAGATGTTTGGGGAAATACACACACAAACACACACACTCTTATCATTTAGTTCTGCAGGTAGCTGTCTTCCCACGTCAGCTAATCTGCCAACAAGTTAGGTGCTCATGTTTGGGTCCACATCATGTCCTATCAGATCTCCTTTAGTTCTCCCCCTCCCCCCCTTACCCCATCCCAGCCTTAATCGGTCAAGTTTCCTCTTTTCTGTTTGTGACGGGAGTTAGCATTCCTATATATAGTAAAATGCAGTAGATGGCATTGCTAATCTGCAGTGCGGTGTAGATGTGTGTGGTGTGTGTGTGTGTGTGTGTGTGTGTGTGTGTGTGTGTATGACTTGTGCGTTGACTTCAATGTGGTGACAGCCCTGATATGGCCGTTTGCGGTCAGCTGGGCTATAAGCACATCACCTTACCTTTCTGTCGCAGTGCAGTGTAGCGGAGCAGAACTGTCAAAGGCATGGTGGTTCATGCGGCATTAGTTTGTTCTTTCTGCGTCAGCTTGATCCATCCATTCATCTGTTTTCAGCTCCGTCCAGTCCAGTGTCTTGTGTCTTGTCTGTACAGATCAATGGCTGTCATGATTTCTCCATCAACTCCTCTGAACTGCTGGGAGACAGATACTACTACGGCAGGAGGTTCAGCATTGATGCTTCAGTGAGAGAAGCGGGCACCAGTAGGGTGTGTGTGTGTGTGTGTGTGTGTGTGTGTGTGTGTGTATGGGATACATCTGTGTTGCTTAGATGTGTGCGTGTGTGTGTGTATGTGAATGCACAGTTTGTTCTTGGTTCAACATGATCAAGGCTTTGAAATGGTCTGTATGGTTGACTAGTTTAAACATATATGACATACATGTGTCTGTGTATTGATATATCTGTGTGTGTATGTGGATGTGTAAGTATGTTTTATAGATCTGAGTATATATGTATGTGTGTGTGCACGTCTGAGTGTGTGTGAGAATGGCTTTGTATATGGGTGAGTTTGTGGCAGTGTGAATGTTGGAGAGAGGGGGTGTGGGGGGGGGGGGGGGGGGGGGGGGGATGGCGAATTAGAATTAGTAGTGAAGAAGGGGGTTATTTTCCATTTTCAAGAAAACCGTCAACAAATGGTTCCCTTGGCTTTGGTTCCCATTTGAGTGACACACTTTGTGTATTACGTGTTCCAGGTGTGCAGGTGAACATACACTCGTATAACATGGTCCAGGTGTGCAAGCGAACACACAGTTTGTGTCACATGTTCCAGGTGTGCAAGTGAACACACACTTTGTATTACGTGTTCCAGGTGTGCAAGTGAACACACACTTTGTATTACATGTTCCAGGTGTGCAGGTGAACACACACGTTGTATTACATGTTCCAGGTGTGCAGGTGAACACACACGTTGTATTACATTTTTCAGGTGTGCAAGTGAACACACACTTTGTATTACGTGTTCCAGGTGTGCAAGTGAACACGCGCTTTATATTACATGTTCCAGATATGCAGGTGAACACACGTTGTATTACATGTTCCAGGTGTGCAAGTGAACACGCGCTTTGTATTACATGTTCCAGGTGTGCAAGTGAACACGCGCTTTGTATTACGTGTTCCAGGTGTGAACACAGTGAACACACACAGGTGTGTAGGTGAACACACACGTTGTATTACATGTTCCAGGTGTGCAGGTCGTTGTATTACATGTTCCAGGTGTGCAAGTGAACACACACTTTAAATTCCAGGTGTGCAAGTGAACACGCACTTTTTATTACATGTTCCAGGTGTGTAGGTGAACACACACGTTTGTATTACATGTTCCAGGTGTGCAAGTGAACACACACTTTAAATACCAGGTGTGCAAAGTGACATGCACTTTGTATTACATGTTCCAGGTATGCAGGTGAACACACATTTTGTATTACATGTTCCAGGTGTGCAAGTGAATACACGCTTTGTATTACATGCTCCAGGTGTGCAAGTGAACACGCACTTTGTATTACATGTTTCCAGGTGTGCAAGTGAAGACACACGTTGTATTACGTGTTCCAGGTGTGCAAGTGAACACACGCTTTGTATTATGTGTTCCAGGTGTGCAGGTGAACACACACGTGTGTATTACATGTTCCAGGTGTGCAAGTGAACACACACACTTTAAATTACATGTTCCAGGTGTGCAAGTGAACACACACACTTTGTATTACATGTTCCAGGTATGCAGTTGAACTCGCACTGTGCATTACGTGTTATAGTTATGCAAGTGAACATACGCTTTGTATTACATGTTCAGGTGTGCAGGTGAACACACACTTTGTGTAATTCTTGTTTCAGGTGTGCAAGTGAACACACACTTTGTATTACATGTTGCAGGTGTGAACACACATACTTTGTGTATTACATGTTCCAGGTGTGCAGGTGAACACACACATTGTGTATTATGTGTTCCAGGTGTGCAGGTGAACACACACACTGTGTATTATGTGTTCCAGGTGTGCAGGTGAACACACACTTTGTGTATTACGTGTTCCAGGTGTGCAGGTGAACATACACTGTGTATTACATGTTCCCAGGTGTGCAGGTGAACACACACTTCGTGTATTACATGTTGCAGGTGAACACACATCGTGTATTGCATGTTTCATATGTGCAGGTGAACATACACTTGGTGTATTGTGTGCAGGTGAACACACACTTTGTGTATTGCGTGTTCCAGGTATGCAGGTGAAAACACTTTGTGTATTGCGTGTTCCAGGTGTGCAGGTGAACACACACTTTGTGTATTGCGTGTTCCAGGTGTGCAGATGAACACACACTTTGTGTATTGCATATTCCAGGTGTGCAGGTGAACACACACTTTGTGTATTGCGTGTTCCAGGTGTGCAGGTGAACACACACTTTGTGTATTGCATGTTCCAGGTGTGCAGGTGTGACACACACACTTTGTGTATTGCATGTTCCAGGTATGCAGGTGAACACACACTGTCTATCATATGTTCCAGATGTGCAGGTGAATGGCACAGCCAGTGGGCCGGCAGTAACCTCTGACCCTCTCAAGATGCAGTTCATGGACGACTCCAATGGATACTTTAAACCAGGCATGCCTGTATGGGGAGGGTAAGCCTTTATTGCCCTTGTTTGCATTCGATGGTTGTGTGATTTGTATTGAAATGCGTGACATTTATTTGTAACAAAAAATGACAGACCAGAGTTGTAGAGCACCCTTGGATCAGCAGTATTTCAGTTTTTTTTTTTTTTTTTTCAAGCAAGAAAACTGGCCCAGTATAGCATCACAGTTTACATGGTTTGCATTGTACTAAAGGTTTTGAAACAAGTGGGAAAAACTTGGCAGCCATTTTAAGGCCTTGAAATTTTGTAAGGAGTTGATTTTTGTCATTTAAGGGGGGAAAAAAAAAAAAAAAAAAAGTGGTGATTGTTGCAGGTCAGTTCAATTTTCAGTATGGATTCAAAGATGAACAACTGACGTTTTATTTATTTGTAGATAATTTAGAAATTGGACACAGCCAGTATTAGCATCGTGATGAGTAATTGTGCATTTATGTTCATAATTCATCACCAATAAAGATAAGATTGAGGAAAGGTTTCATTTTAGTGTGACTTACAAGCAGCCTTCTGTCTGTTCCAAGTTGAAAGCTTAGTCAGCTACAGTTGGGTCTGGACAGTTTATGACAGTGTCCTGTTTATGTTGTTGATGGGAAAAAGAGAGGCATGAGCATACGACCATGTAATCTAAGGCACAGCTGCCAGCGGACATCAAAGAAAGGTGAAAAGTACTGACAACTGATTATTACAGTGATTCTTTGTGTCTTGATGCAATGAAGAATGCCCCTGGAGAGACAGGTGCAGGGCCCTGATAGACTAGTCTATCTATCTAGACCGGTGTAGATTATCAGGGCCCTGATAGACTAGTCTGTCTAGACAGGTCTAGACTATCAGGGCCCTAATAGACTATCTAAACTGGTCTAGACTATCAGGGCCCTAACAGGCTATCGAGACCGGTCTGGACTATCAGGGCCCTGCCCTATCTCCCAGTATGCAGCAGTCCTCAAAACAAAGAAGATGGTACCCAGCCTCATTGGCATTGAGTGCAAACAGGACGACCCGAAAATGCAGCTTGGAAAACATGAATTTGTTGCTTCTACCCACAACTCCCTCTGTACACTGAACCAAAGGAATTGGAGAGTCTCCTGTCCCTTATGCTGTCTTTTGTGAATGAAATCAGAGATGACACATAAGTTATGACCCTTTCGGAGAGAAATGTAATTTCAGCTGTCTTTACATGTCAGCAGCTCATGACAAGGACAGCTTTGTTACTCTACGCATGTTTGCCAAAAGTCGGTGTTCAGAGAGAGGGAGAGTAAGAAGAGTCGGGGGTTGATGTTGTGGCAGCTCAAAGTGACCAAGCCTGACGGTAACCCGGCGGCAGCCAACGAGCCTGTGAAGGTCAGTGCCCTCTGACCACAGGAACGACGTCTACATGGACAAGCTGTTCACCACTGACCAGATGGGGGAAATCGACTACAGCATCTGCCACGGCTTCCTGGACAACACTTCCAGCCTCTCCATGTTTTGTGAGTCATCTGTCTGTTGGCTGGTTGTGTTCGGTGTGTTCTGAGTGTGTGTGTGTGTGTGTGTGTGTGTGTTCTGTGCGTGTGTGTGTGTGTGTGTGTTTCTGTGTGTGCTGTGTGTGTGTGTGTGTGTGTTGTGTGAGTGTGTGTGTGTGTGTGTGTGTGTGTGTGTGTGTGTGTGTGTGTGTGTGTGTGTGTTTTAGAGTGTGTGTGTGTGTGTGTGTGTGTGTGTGTGTGTGTGTGTGTGTGTGTGTGTGTGTGTGTGTGTGTGTGTGTGTGTTTGTGTGTGTGTGTGTGTGTGTGTGTGTGTGTGTGTGTGTGTGTGTGTGTCTGTGTGTGTGTGTTTAGAGTGTGTGTGTGTGTGTGTGTGTGTGTGTGTGTGTGTGAGTGTGTGTGTGTGTGTGTGTTTAGAGTGTGTGTGTGTGTGTGTGTCTGTGTGTGTGTGTGTGTCTCTCTGTGTGTGTGTGTGGGCTGTCTTGGTTTTCATGCCCCAGCTCCACCCTGTCATTGGTCCCATGCTGCTCATTCCAGCCTGTTGTGCACAGGAGAGACAATCCATTGCTTCCAAATCACTAGGATAGTGTGCACTCTGAGTCTGTGAAAGTTAGGTTGGTTGTTGATGTCGGCCTGTAGACTTTTTAGAGGGGGAGGGAGAAGGAGGGTGGGAGAGGTAGGGGGTAAGGAATGATGGAGGAGGGCAAGGGGGTCAGCAGCAGAAAGAAAAAAAAATCTACAGTTTTGCTTTTACTGAAGAAATCGAAATAAAGAAAAATGGTGGTGGTGAAGTAGGTCCTTAGAAAAAAATCTACAGGTTTTGCCTTTACTGAAGAAGAAAATATAAAGAGAAAATGGTGGTGTGAGTATGTCCTTAGAAAAAATCTACAGGTTTTGCCTTTACTGAAGAAGAAAATATAAAGAGAAATGGTGGTGAAGTATGTCCTTAGAAAAAATCTACAGGTTTTGCCTTTACTGAAGAAGAAAATATAAAGAGAAATGGTGGGGTGAAGTATGTCCTTAGAAAAAAAATCTACAGGTTTTTGCCTTTACTGAAGAAGAAAATATAAAGAGAAATGGTGGTGAAGTATGAAAGGACAAAGATGGGAAAAGGGAACATAGTGATGGTGTTCAGAGGAAGACTACTGCAAACAAAAAATATTAAAAGCCCTGTGTCTCATCATATTGTATTGCCATTTTGGGCTTTCTTGTGTCAGTCATGTGAATCAGCTAAGTGAATGTCAGAAAGTGTGTGTGTACGTGTGTGTGTGTGTGCGTGTGTGCGTGTGTGTGTGTGTGTGTGTGTGTGCGCACGTTTGTGTGTGTGTGTGTGTGCGCACGTGCATGGACGTGCTGTGTGTGCTGTGTGTGTGAGTGAGAGAGGTTTCCAGTGAAACCAACACTTAAGCAGACAGGTTTTCAGTGATGCAGACCGTCAGCAAAGCCTGGAACCCTTCCCCTCAGACCCATACACAGATGTGTGTGCTTTGCAGGCGGAAGCGGTGAACTTTGAGGAGAACATGGACGTGCCCTACAGCCGACGCCTGTACGACCCACGGCTCACGGCAGCTTCCGCCATGTGGGTTGGCTCCCCGTCCCTCAGCTACATCCAGATCCCTGCGCATCGTGAGCCCCTCAAGTGTGGCTCCACCCTGCAGCTGAACGTGCCCTTCACGCACAACGGCCTGAACCCCTCGTCACGTTCCACTATCAGGTAAAGGCAACGTCCATTGGTCAGCTCAGTGACCCTTGGTCACGTTCCACTGTCAGGTAAGGGCAGCGTCCATTGGTCCAGCTCCGTGAAATCCTTTGTCACGTTCCACTATCAGGTAAAGGCAGCGTCCATTGGTCAGCTCAGTGACCCTTGGTCACATTCCACTTTCAGGTAAAGGCAGCGTCCATTGGTCAGCTCAGTGACCCTTGGTCACATTCCACTATCAGGTAAAGGCAGCGTCCGTCCATTGGTGCAGCTCAGTGACCCTTGGTCACATTCCACTTTCAGGTAAAGGCAGCGTCCATTGGTCAGCTCAGTGACCCTTGGTCACGTTCCACTATCAGGTAAAGGCAGCGTCCATTGGTCAGCTCAGTGACCCTTGGTCACGTTCCACTATCAGGTAAAGGCAACGTTCCATTGGTCAGCTCAGTGACCCTTGGTCACATTCCACTTTCAGGTAAAGGCAACGTCCATTGGTCAGCTCAGTGACCCTTGGTCACGTTCCACTGTCAGGTAAACACAGCGTCCATTGGTCAGCTCCGTGAAACCCTTTGTCACGTTCCACTATCAGGTAAAGGCCAGCGTCCATTGGTCAGCTCAGTGACCCTTGGTCACATTCCCACTATCAGGTAAAGGCAGTGTCTATTGGTCAGCTCAGTGACCCTTGGTCACATTCCACTATCAGGTAAAGGCAGCGTCCATTGGTCAGCTCAGTGACCCTTGTTCACCTTCCACTATCAGGTAAAGGCAGCGTCCCATTGGTCAGCTCAGTGACCCTTGGTCACGTTCCACTATCAGGTAAAGGCAACGTCCATTGGTCAGCTCAGTGACCCTTGGTCACATTCCACTTTCAGGTAAAGGCAGCGTCCATGGTGCTCAGTGACCCTTGGTGACCCTTGGTCATGTTTCACTATCTTGGTCCATGGTCAAGGCAACGTCCATTGGTCAGCTTACTGATCCTTGTTATGTTCCACTATCACGTAAAGGAATCATCATCCATTGGTAAGGTCAGAGAGCCTTCATTTATGTCCACTATCACGTAAAGGAATCCTGCATTGGTAAGGTCAGTGAAACCCTTTCGTCACGTTTTCACTATCACGTAAAGGAATCCTGCATTGGTCAGCTCAGTGAAACCCTTTTTCACGTTTCACTGTCAGGTAAAGGAAGGGGTCGACTGGTGAGCTCATTGAAACACTTCGTCACGTTTCACTGTCAGGTAAAGGAATCCTCCATTGGTAAGGTCAGTGACCCTTCGTCACGTTCCACTATCACGTAAAGGAATCCTCCATTGGTAAGCTCAGTGACCCTTCGTCATGTTTCCACTGTCAGGTAAAGGAAGCGTCTGTTGGTCAGCTTGGAACTTCTCTTTTTTTTTTTTTTTCTAAGGGAAGTGTCCCAGTTTTCTCTCTGTGCCTCTTGCACTGGTGTGTGTTGAAAGAATGGGGTGCCACAGCTGGTGTTGAAAGAATGGGTGCCACAGCTGGCGTTGAAAGAATGGGTGCCACAGCTGGTGTTGAAAGAATGGGTGCCACAGCTGGGGTCAGTTTGATGGTTTGGGGTAGTGAACATGTGATTGTTCCATCCTGAATGGGTGCCACAGCTGGTGTCAGTTTGATGATTGGTTTGGAGTAACGACCATGTGATTGTTCTATCCTGAATGGGTGCCACAGCTGTGGTCAGTTTGATTGGTTTGGAGTAATGACCATGTGATTGTTCCATCCTGAATGGGTGCCACAGCTGGTGTCAGTTTGATTGGTTTGGAGTAACGACCATGTGATTGTTCTATCCTGAATGGGTGCCACAGCTGGTGTCAGTTTGATTGGTTTGGAGTAACGACCATGTGATTGTTCCATCCTGAATGGGTGCCACAGCTGGTCAGTTTGATTGGTTTGGAGTAACGACCATGTGATTGTTCCATCCTCGGAGTGAAAGTTGCCATTCTTGTTGATTATTGTAACTGCCTTACGTAAGCTTTTTTTATGTTATTCATAGGTTTTAAAAAAAAAACCCATCAAGTTCATTTGTGTGTCAATGGTATGACTTATTGTTAAGAGAATTGTGTGTCTTTCCTTGATTAGAGACCAAGTTCTAACTGCTTTACAATCCACGCTTTGGTTTGCACAGTGGGCAGCCTACCGGGGTGGAGCCCGCTGAAAAACTAACTGCTTGTACAGGCAGTTGTTTCGTGGGACTTATAGTTGAATATCAGTCGCTCATTTTACACTCATTCTTCATGCTGTTTGTCGACCTTTCATCCTTATCAAGGGCCAAACTGACCACCCGCTTCCCAAGTTCGTGGTGGATTTTATGTACTGCAAAAAGACTCGTTGGCAGCTTGGCTGTAATCAGTTTGGATGCTTTGAACTGCACACAAATCAACCACCCCGATTTCAGTTTATGTTCTCATTCGAAAAGCGGGGAATGGAATCCGCCCCAAGGGAAAAAACCCTGTATTTAAACAGACAAGTGGAGAGTCAAACCCACAACCTCAGGATCACAAGTGTGGCACTCTACCAGCAGCACTATTCGAGCCCCAAATGGGGATTTGTTTTATATCAAGTTTTTAGTGTTCAGTACATTAAACATGTTGTTCATTATTGCATGATAAATTATTTTGTCATTTTGTTGTTTGGTGATCCAGTGGTTAGAATAGTTGGCTGCAGAATGAAGGAGATGAGTTCAAACCACCTGTGGGATCATTTTTATCACCTTGAAAACCTGTCTGTCCACCCAGCAGGGAAGTGGTACCTGATTTGGTTCAGGGAGGTTAAAGGCGGTGGAAAGAGAGGAATAATCTGTGCCCTCCATCTTGTGTGCCCTAGACACAGTGAACCTCTGATAGCTCACTGCCCCGACAGTCCATAGACTATGGGAAATGTAAAACCTTTGTTTTTGTTTTTTTTAATGCAAAGCATCCGGTCCATTATTGCATGATAAATAACTTGACATCAAGTTTTATTGTTGAGCAAACAAAACATGCCAGTTCTCCCATTGTGGTCACAACTTCCCTTGGAAGATCAACGCATGACTGTTTGCTTAGCAGCTCTGGATGAATTTAAACTTCGAAGATTGTCTGACCAATTCCTCAGTCAGTGTTTGTTTATTGATTTGGTTGCTGCCAGTTTGCTAGTTTACTGATTTGGTTGTGGCCTGTTTGCTTTTAACAATGTGAATATTTCTCATGCTTTTTTCTACTCGGAACACAGATTTCCCACTGTTCACTTTTCAGAGGGTTGATCCTCTGTTTTTTTGTGATGCAGGGATTGAACATGAGTCTATACCTTGCTTTCCATTTTAATGTGAATGAAACCATGCATGATCTGAATTTGTAACTTGTATTGGCATCTTACAGCAAACAAAAATTCTCAGCTTTAATTAGATGTGTAGTACATGATAATTACAACTGAAAGACCCAGTGAAATGAGGCGGCAGAGCACCAATCGTATTTGGTTAATGCAAAGCACTACAGAACAGATCCTTAACACCTTTACATTCCAGAACACTCATCAGGGGAAGTTCTAGTTAACTGGGGATTTTGTTTTTTTTTCCAATCATGAGTGCTAAAATTTCAGATTTTATATCGGGTTATATCCTGTGAGCTGATTAAAGCTTTCTTCTTTACTGACATCAAAGTTGCTCCTGATTTAATTAGCTCAGGAATATTCCCACAGTCATTCTGCAGTTTCAGAACATGGAGGACTTCTTCTTTTTAACAGTTATGTTTAGAGAATATCACATTTTTTTTTTTTTTTTTTTTAACACCTTATGACAGATTCAGATGCACATACTAAATCATGAGTTACGTTTTTTTTCCCCAATGAAGGTGATGGGCGAGGGTCGCATTGTTCAAGCTGGCACGAAGGACTCCCCTACCATACCTGACCCCCTCAGCTTCCTGGACATAGGTGTCAATAACTGCCTGGAAGTGAAAGAACGGCCCACCCCCCCCCACACAACCACAATCCCCCCTGTCGTTCCTCCTGAGGACACATGACTCCAGCTCGAGTGAAATTGCACACCCCTGGCAACAAGACGGGTCTTAATGAACCCTCCCTCGAGGAGGAACCGCCCGTCATTATGGGACGCTCAGAGATCGTCGATGTCCCGCCAGAGATGCAACCTCAAGGGCCGCCCATGGAGCCTCCGCTGTTGTCTGAAATAGAGGCCATCCGAATTCAGCCAGTGTCGGAGGTGGTCGATCTGGCCGGGAGGCGGAAACGAAGCTTTGGTAAATATGTACTTCTCTTTTTTTATTGATGGATTTTCAACTGCTGTCACAAATTGATGAATTAGTTTATGAATTGATCTGTTAACATTTACATCGAAATAGGCAACCATGTGTCTTTTCATTTTTTTTTTTTTTTTCCGTATTGAAGATTCTTTTAATGGTTTCCTTATATGGTATCGTGGTTATTTTTATAAATTTAGCATATTGCACAGTAGCTTATGCACCCCCACACACTTCTCCCCCTCTCTGTTGGAATAATGGAGCTCTTCTGTATGAATTATGGGGGACACCTGTAAATTTTGTGTGAGACATTTTCTCTCTTTATTTCCTCAGTTGACAGTGCTGTCTTTATTTCTTTGTCTTTTTGTCCTGCCTTTGTGTCCTATTCCCCAGTCTTCTGTAGAGGAGGTGTGGCCCTTTGTTTTATCTCTTGGTACAATGTCCAGGCATGTTTGGTAGGCCATTGTCATCTGACAGCTTGATGGTTTTGACCAGAGAATGGACACTAGCTGTCCCAGTGTCATTAGCCAATAGACCCTCTGTATGTAAACAGTGAACAAGTAGGGTAACTCTTGCTCCCATGATGAAATGAATACAGGCTGGTAACACCGAATGAATGCTGCTCATGACACTTGAATTATCTAGCAGAAACGACAACACAGAGCACACAGAACACATGATGCCTCCATGTGGTCATTTCTGCTGGGCGATTCGGCATTCATTTGGAATTATGGGCGTGTATTTCACCATGGGAGCAAGAGTTACCTTACTTGTTTACTGTTTACTGTTCTCTGCCTCATTTAAGATTTCTTCTATATGTAGTTTTAATGATGTCAGCATTTCATCAAAATGTATTTAATAGAAATTAAAAAAAAAGGGGGTGTGGTTAGCAAGTGGAAAAACTGATGCACTCAGCACAGTCTACTCTGATCTGCCTAGCAGATGTCTTGCTGTTAATTCTCTGCATAGTCTTTAACCCCTTCAGTGCCATGTTTTGTTTTTGGTAGTTGCACTGTATTTGCCAAGCCATTTTGGGCTGCGGAGGATAATAATAAAAAAGGCTATCTATTTATGAAAGTTGCAAAATACATTTGACATACTTTTTGAAAAATAAATTTAGCATAGCTATAATTTATGACAGTTGTAAATACATTTACTGTTGGCAAAACTTATTTAGTAGGATTATGAGATAAAAACATACTGAAGAAGAAAATTAGTAAAAACAGAAAACAAAATCAGAAAAAATGGGAAATGAAAAAGAAATGTTTCCTTACGTTTATGGAAGCAACAGTCCAGTATTGTAATCCAAGATTTCAGAATCTGACACACATTCTGTCCAGAATTCATCATCCGCCATCTTGAAACCTTTGTCTTAAATTGCTAGAGGGGTACTGTGAATAATGAGCTGCAATGACTCCGCGAAACCTGACTGGGTCTTGCTCCTCATGAACAGTTGATCAGGATACATTGAGCTTGCGTGCTGGTGCCTTTGGTCTCAAATTACGATGACGTATGTGTATGTTATTGGCAAGTACTGTAACGCATTACGGAATGTACGTGTATGTCATTAGCACTGAAGAGGTTTAACTTTTGGTATGCAGTTGTCTGTGTGGTTGTGTGTGTGCTTTCTCTAATGGGGAGTCGATGGCCAGCAGAACTTGGCTGTAAGGGATGAAAGCCCACGTTGGTCTGGTGTCCTTGCTCTTTGGGTGTTCCCTGCTTGTAATTTCCCCTCTTGCTTTCCTTCCTCATACTCTTTTTTTCTGTTTCATTCTTGACTGGTTTGTTTATTTTATAATTTTTTTTATTACTGCTTATCCACTAGTTTTTCTGTGTTTGTGGCTCTTTCATTATTGTTTTAGAAAGGTTTCAGGTCTTCTTTTGTCTGTCTCCTCTTCTGTTAACAGTTTTGTGACCAACCATTTTTTTTTTTTTTTTTTTTTTTTTTTTTGGCAGCTAGTTAATTTTGTTTAAAAATGAATTCAGTTTATTCTTTATGTTTGTTTCCAAACTCTTTTAGTGTTATCACTTGTAGTCTCTCCCTCTCTCCTTCTCTCTATCTCTATATATAGAGATAGATAAGATAGCAAAGACAAGATAACATAAGATAGATTGAACAATAAAAACCACCAACACTCAGTAAGTATATTGCAAATTTTCGGTTTATTTGTAAAACCTTTATCAAGCATAAAGAACCAAGGGCCCACTTAAAATAAGATAGATGCGTAAGGTTGCCAGAAAAAGTTTCAAAATGCCGTAGCCCATGGTAACAACATTTCAGGATTGACAGGTTGAATGGGATGGCCATAATCCTAATTCAAGGGTTGGTGAGATGGCTTCAGTTCATTTTCAGGATAAGGGACGAATCCCACTGGGAACACCTGTGTATTTAGGTGCAGAAGTAGAGAATATGCGGCAGGAAGAATATAAACCAGTTTCTGTCTGTCAGTGTACGTAAGGACAGGCACACACATCTGCATGTGATGACCACTTGAATATCCAGCTCTGCATTCCTTCTCCAGCGTACATACTTACAAACGCATGTACACATACAAATATGCACACATGCCCACACACATAGACAACAATAGAAGTCATTTGCACTCACTCACATGCTTGTGATATGTGTGCATACACATTCTTTCACAGACACACACACACACACATACACGCACATGCAGAGGCACATTTTTACATGCTTGGGAAATAAACAGGCAAACATGCCCATATAAATAGAAGTGCACATGTGTACACATGCGTACGTGGCACGTGCGCGCATGCACACACACACACAGACACACACACACACACACACTCACACTCACTCACTCTCACTCTCTCCCTCTCTCATTCCCTCTCTCTTTCTCTTACACACACATACATACACACAAGACTTTGACTTGCATACGCTCACATACACTCACATGCACATTTATACATCTAAAAACATACATGCATGCACACATGCATATACATGCACACATGGGAGCTTGCTCTCTCACACACACACACACACACACACACACACACACACACACACACACACACACACACACACACACAACACACACACTCATGTAATCGCTCTGTCTCACACCCTCACTCACTCATCACTCACTCACTCACTCACTCACAACACACGTACACACACACACACAGACACCAACAAATGAGCATGCTTGCACACACACTCCCCCTTGCCCTCAGCGCCTCCCCCTCCCTCCCACCACACACACACACACACACACACACCCTCCCTATCCATGCCCCTGGCACACAAACTGACATGGTGAAACCTCATCCATCCACCACCGCCGTATGAGGAAGGTGCAGAAGAAACCCATCGTCCGCTCAGAGCACGTCTCAGACCAGCTGTCCAGCTTTCAGCTGAGCATCAACGTGACCTCTGACATGTCGCCCGAGTTCAGTGTGCTGCTGTACTACATCCGCGACGACGGGGAGACGGTGGCCGACAGTATGGATTTCAAGGTGGACCCTTGTTTTGACAACAAGGTGGGTTTTTTTTTTTTTTTTTCCTCATTTTGTCTTGGAGTGTGTGTATGTTTTGTCATAATTGTCATTATTACTAAAAGGATTATTTGTATCCATAGTCGAATGATTGTCTCTGGCGTTCAAAATTAACAGGTAAACATGTTAAACAGCAGGACGTATAAACATGCACTGTCTACAGTAGGTAAAATGCTCCAGATCCAGTCATGACATCACATAGTCCAGCCCTCTTCAATCCTGCTGCCCCACCTGTCATCTGCCTATCCAGCCCTCTTCAATCCTGCTGTCCACCTGTCATCCGCCTATCCAGCCTTCTTCAATCCTGCTGTCCACCTGTCATCTGCCTATCCAGCCCTCTTCAGTCCTGCTGTCCACCTGTCATCTGCCTATCCAGCCCTCTTTCATCCTGCTGTCCACCTGTCATCTGCCTATCCAGCCCTCTTCAATCCTGCTGTCCACCTGTCATCTGCCTATCCAGCCCTCTTCAATCCTGCTGTCCACCAGTCATCCGCCTATCCAGCCCTCTTCAATCCTGCTGTCCACCTGTCATCTGCCTATCCAGCCCTCTTCAGTCCTGCTGTCCACCTGTCATCCGCCTATCAAACAAAAGCGATTACAAAAAGCCCTCCTTTGAGAGAGAGAGAGAGAGAGTGTGTGTGTGTGTTGTGTGTTCTCACTGCATGTGTCCTAGTGCTTGCTTTTGTGTGTGTGTGTATGTGTGTGAGTGTGTATGTGTGTTTGTTCACTGCATGTGTCTTAGCGTGTGCTTGTATACTTTTGGGTATGTGTTTGTGGGTGTGGGGAGATTTTCTCATTGGGGAAAAAACACCAACTGTTTGTGCCCTGCGTTTTGTGCAGGTGAGGATGGCGTTTTTCTGACGAGAAGGTGATGCCAGGTGCTGAGACGAAGATTCACCTTCATGCTGCTGCAGGCTCCGTGTGTGGCGTTGGTGTGGTGGACAAGAGTATCAACATCTTGGGTGGGGATCACCAGATCACTCCTGCCAAGGTGGGTGTTGGCAACGTGTGTTTGTGGGCGGGTTTGTCTGTCCATGTAACATTTTTGCACTGAAGTGAATGGTAGACAAGAGAGAGAGAGAGAAAACAAATGTTTTGTTGAGGGTAATATGGATAATCTAATGGTGTGATTACGCCATGGCTTTCATGAAGAGAAGAAAAAATGAACAGTGAATTTGGAAGAAGCCCCTCACCCTTTCACCACAATCCCAGTCTCCTTTGCCCTCCACCCCCCCCCCCCCCCCCTCCCCCTTTCAAAAGAAAGAAATAAGCAATCTAAAGATGCAAAAGTTTCAGGGCAAACAAAAACAGTTTATCAGAAATGATTTTTCTCCAAATCTTGGTAATGTAATTTCAACTTTGGTTAAGCTAGTTTTGATATCTTAATGTTTTTTATCTCGTTGAAACCAACATGAATTGATATTTTACGTAGTGAAAGGGCGATAGTATTGAGTTGTGGCACTTACCTGTTCACAAGTTCCGGTACAATGTATTTTGTGTTTTTTTGTTTTGTTTTTTGTAATCCCTGTAAGCTGATTAAGTGGTTTACCCTCATGCTGCTTTATAGTCTGATCGCTGTCCACATCCTTACCCTGCCGCAGCCCTTGCACCATCAATCCACAAGAAGCAGAAGGTGTCCAGCTTCTTGTTCTTGAAGGTGTCCAGTTACCAGCCGCCGTGGCGAAGCGGTTAGCGTCGCGGACTCCCGGCTGGGACGAATCCCATCAGAAGTCATGTGGGTTTTTCTGCCCGAGAGAGGCTCCTACCCAGAGTTGAGTTGTGCTGCGGACTCAGTTGGGAAGACTGGGACCACACAGTCGGTTTCATCCACTTAATGGATGCGTTTCTGAGAGTGTTGCTCAAATTTCTGACCAACACTGCAGGTGTCCTGTATCTCTCGGGCCTGGTTGACGCCGGGATATATTATGAAAGAAGCGTAGAGTACATCCCTGTCATGTAGTCTCAGACCGAAATGGAAATCCGTAGCATCATCATAATCATCCTCATTCTCATCGATCAGCATTTAAAAAAAAGGTCTCAAATTCTGTGGCCCTTCATGCCCTGCTCTCATGGTGACCCAGTCAGTTTCGATGTCTTCTCCACGTCTGTGGCCTTGGTTTGGTTTCCGTCGGGGTCACCGGTATCGGCGAGTCTATGGGGCCTGTCCGTTGGACGGACGTGGATGGCTGGCGCCCTCCCTAGGGAGAGCTCACTCTCGCCGGCTCCGCGACTAAGCATTATTGTTCGTCAGTAGGGGGCTTAGTAGGTAGTGTCCTGCGTATGTTAGATCAGAACAGGCGCCACTGAACACCACTGAAGTGACTCGGCAGCAGTGCAGTGTCTCCTCCGGTGGGTTGCCTCTTGGACGACTTGACATTGACTGCTGCCTGTGGATTGCCGGTGCCCGCGGGGCTGCGGCGGGGCCTGACCGGGCCGTGGCTGTGTGGACAGGGTGTCGGAATGAGCGGCGTGGTGCACTGCCTCTGAGGAGGTGGCGCAGAGGTTGGGACAGCAAAAAAAAAAAAAAAAAAAAAAAAAAAAAAAGAAAAAAAAAAGGTGTCCAGTTTGTTGTGAGGTAACCCACCAGAAATGGACACTGCAACTGCGTCAAATCAATTCAGTGGTGGTCCGTGGCACTTGCTCTGATCCAACATCCACCTTGCTTCCCTTCTGACGACAATACTAGCTTAGTCGCAGAGCCAGAATGAGTGAACACCCCCCTGAATGAACACTCCCCTGAGTGAACCCCCCCCCTGAGTGAACACCCCTGAGTGAAAGCCCCCTGAGTGACACACCCCCCCCCCCCTGAAAGAACACCCCCCTGAATGAACACCCCCCCTGAGTGAAACACCCCCCTGAATGAACACTCCCCCTGAATGAACACCCCCCTGAATGAACACCCCCTGAGTGAACCCCAACCCCCCCCCCCCCCCCCCCCCCCCCCCCCCCCCCCCCCCGAATGAACACCCCCTTGAGTGAACCCCCCCTGAGTGAACACCCCCCTGAGTGACACCCCCCCCCCCCCCCCAATGACCACCCCCCTGAATGAACACCCCCCTGAATGAACACCCCCTGAATGAACCCCCTGAGTGAACACCCCCCTGTGGAGAATGCGGCCACCTCTGTCCAACAACGGTTGCCATGACCTTGCTGATGCAGGTGACCTTGAAACAGATGCACCAGGGGCACAGATATGGAGAGGGAGTTGAAAAGAAAAAATGAGTTTTATGATGAGAGCAAGGCACGAAGGGTCACAGAATTTGAAATGAAATTTTTATGTGCTGGTCAACAAAGATAAGAATGATGAAGACCATTCTAATTCAGTCTGAGACTGCATGACAGGGCTGTGTTCTACACTTAATTTCATAATGTAGTCTGGCATCAACTAGGCCTCAAATGATCTAGACACATGCAGCGTTGGTCAGAAAAACTGAGAAACACCTCCAGAGACTCGTGTAGTTGGTGTATGAAGGTTGATGTGTGTGGTTCTAGTCACCTCAGTTTAGGCCATAGAGTACTGAACTCTCAAGTACGGTTTGGTCAGGAAAATCCCACAAGAATAGCTCTGGAACTGTACCCATGACCTCCCAACTGGGAATCTGTGAGGTTGACCAAGTTATCATGGCAGCTAGTACCAATGATATTGTGAATGAAACCAAAGGAAGCAGCAGGGTTTGTTGTGGTTTTCTTTCCTTTGTTGAAGCGAGTGCAATCGTTTTTTCCCTTTTACTCCTGTATCCATTGCAGAATGGTGAAATTTTTGATCAAACTGTTTGTTAACTTTGTACAATATATAGGCAGAAAAATCGCCCAGCATTGAGTTGGTTGTATAGTATAGTGAGAGTAGATGCAAATGTAGTGTAACTGTTAGAAAGGATTCAGATCGTTTGTTTAGTTATTAAAATGGACTTTGATAATTTCTACATGGCTGAAAGATGCATGTAAGTTGAAGTCTGTGGCATTGAAATTAGTTATAAGATGAGGGAACTGATGAATTCAGTTTGATGCACATGGGGATCTGATGACTTACAGATGGACTTTGGCCAAGTTTATTTCTTTGTCATAAAACTTAAGCGGGAAAGTCAGTGGGGAGATGACTGCTGCAGCTGGCTGGAGGCTGTCCAGAGGGCCAGTAGAGTGTGTCCAGCTGTGTTCTTGCTGGCTGCTGGAGGTATTGGTGGAAGGGACAGTGCAGGGAGAGGTGCTCCGCTGTCACTGGCAGGGCTCCCACCTTTCTGCTGGTTGGTTGAATTCCGAGTCGTGAAAGTGAGAAGCAGCAAGAAAGTGTTTCAGAGAAGGGGGGTGGGGGGAGCAGCATGGAGTGGGAAGGAGGAGGGGAGAGGAGGGAGGGTGAGAAGAGGGTGGGTGACCGTGGGATCCATTGAGCACTGACTGTGTTTTCTGATATGCTCGGAGCGGATGGCACAGGTATTGTGAGATCTTGTGGGCCGCGCCCATGGTGTATGCCCAGTTGAAGGCAGAACGTTGTCACGCTCTGACATCACATGTAGCAGGCACAAGTGGTCCTGGTCCTACCAAAAAAAACAGATGGTACATCGCACGATGCTCAGAGTTGCATCATGTTGCACTATTCTGAATGCAAGTTTTTTTAGAATAGAAAGAGGAGAAGGGAGAGGGCATGTACTCTACTCTCCACAGAATGTGAGGGATTTTGTAGGGCATGTACCCTACTCTTCACAGAATGTGAGGGATTTTGTAAGGCATGTACCCACTCTTCACAGAATCTGAGGGATTTTTGTAGGGCATGTACCGTACTCTCCACAGAATCTGAGGGATTTTGTAGGGCATGTACCGTACTCTCCACAAGAATCTGAAGGATTTTGTAGGGGCATGTACCGTACTCTTCACAGAATGTGAGGGATTTTGTAGGGCATGTACCCATTCTTCACAGAATGTGAGGGATTTTGTAGGGCATGTACGCACTCTTCACAGAATGTGAGGGATTTTGTAGGGCATGTACCCACTCTTCACAATGTGAGGGAATGTGAGGGATTTTGTAGGGCATGTACCATACTCTTCACAGACTCTGAGGGATTTTGTAGGGTTTGTACCTTGATGGGAGTCCTTCACGGATCATGCAGCATGATGACAGATGTGGCTGTTGGGGTTTGTGCTCTGGAGTGTCCAGTGAGTCCTGTGATCATTAGGGCGTCATGCAGCTTGGTGACAGATGTGGCAGCTGAGGGGCTGACAGTGTGGAGTCTGGAGTGTCCAGTGTTCAGCCTGACTGTGATCATCATTGGGGCATCATGCAGCTTGGTGACAGATGTGGCATCTGAGGGGCTGACAGTGTGGAGTCTGGAGTGTCCAGTGTTCAGCCTGACTGTGATCATAATTGGGGCAATCATGCAGCTTGGTGACAGATGTGGCATCTGAGGGGCTGACAGGTGTGCAGTCTGGAGTGTTACCACGACTTTTGTGATCATCATTGGGGCGGCATGCAGCGTGGTGACAGATGTGGTGCCATCTGGCAGCTGAGGGGCTGACAGTGTGCAGTCTGGAGTGTCCAGTGTCCAGCCTGACTGTTCAGCCTGACCATCGTGATCAGATCTGGACCTTGGAGAGGAGACCCTGTAGTGTCAATAATCCTCTTCATCTCTTGATTGATGGACCTTGGTTATGAAGCCATCACATCTGGTACTTGGTGGATGGACTCTTTCCTTTTCTTGGATCTTTCTTTGGTGGCATGCTTTCTCTTTGCTGAGGCAGTCTGGCTCACCTCCCGGCCCAGTGTCTTGGCCTCCTGGTTTTTCCAGTATTCTGCAAAGGGAGGGTATCCAATGAAATGACTGTGTGCATTCAATGTAACTCCCTGAAACCACAAGGTCGAAAATAACGAATGTGAAACATGTGTTGTAGTGAAACCGAGTTGCATATTATGTAGAAATGCAAGGAAACCTTCACATTGTTAACAAGCTGCAAGTGAATAACCTCTTGCTTGTGTTAAATTAGAGGAAAATAGTAGTATTTTCTAATTTGTTTATTTAAATGATGTCCTGTGAAATCGGTTGAAATTAGGGATTGATTGTGTGGCAGGTGTGACCATTGAAACCTGCCAAGTAACAGCCCTGTTCCACGCGGGGGCAGTACAGATACAGCTACTTCAGGTCCTCCAACTATAAGCTACTTCAACTACCACTCACTGCGAGGACAGGATGTCCAAGTTCGGCTCAGTCATGGCGACATTCTTTCAGTCTTGCCATCTGTCTGCTTCATTTTACTCCCTCTCTTTCTTCCTCTGCCAATCCTCAATCTCCCCCCCTCTCATCTTCTACTTGTCTCTCTCTATCGGTGCCCTTTTTCTCATACTTTTCGTACTTGTTCAAACAAACAAACAACACCCTTTTTTTTTCTCACCTCTCTTGACTCCCTGCTCAGCTTGCTCAGTGCTGAGATTTGCCAAAAGATGTGAAAGTAGATAGGATTTTTTTTTTTCAATTTTAAGATTTAAGCGATTTCCAATGTTTTATTAATTTTATGAGATGGTGAAATACTGAATGAATTTACCAGTTACCACTTGCATTCACCTTCAGTTTTTTTGTGATCATTTCCTGCATATCATGGAGATTTACTGATGATCCTTTTTTTCTCTTCTCGAAGTCTCCCTCACAGAGACGCTCCCACAGAGATTGGGTGGTTCACACAATTCTGGGTAGCACACCAGCATACTGTTATTGTGTATTACGGAAATGGATGCTCTGTGCTGCAGGTTCATGACAGGTACACAAAACTGGTTCAAACAATAAACTAACTTGTTCCGAGCAGAGAGCGGCAGCCTTGTGTCCCCAGTTCATCTGTGTTCATGAACAACGTTGCAGTCTGCGTTTTTTTTTCCACATTGTTTGGTTTGTGATGTCGTGGTATTCCTCTAGAGTGGATGGCTAAGTAAAAAAAGTAAGCAAGCTGCTACAAATACTTAGATTCATACCTGCACCTGTCACAAAGGTGTAAAAACCGTTCAGCTTCAGTGGCTTCGCCCCCACACCCCCTGAAGAGGCGGGCTCAGCTGGTTTGAAGCCTAGAGACGACACCCTTGAGCCGAAAGCATTGTCTTGACCCGCCAACTTTTCCTAGCTTTTTTTTTTCTTTTTCCGTCTCATCTTCTGTTCCCTCTCATCAGTGGCATTTTGCCCTCAACGGCTGGAGCTTATTTTCTCCACCCCCTGTCCTAACACCACCCAAAGCCTGGCCCGACTTGCCGCACCACCAGCAATTCCCAAGTCATTCAACAGGGCAGACAAACCACCAGTAGGGGACTTCGCAGAAGACGAGCAGACCGAGATGCGAGAGAGAGAAGAAAATATGCCGAAGACGGTAGAGAGAAAGAAGAACGACTAGAAAAACAGATAGAGAAATAGAGATAAGAAAGATAAGAAGCAACGCAAGAGAAAGTAGAAACGAAACGATACGCAAAAAGAAGGATCAGATGGGATAAGAGCCCCGAGTAGAGAACAGAAAGCAACACAGACGACGAGAATGTTGCCTCTGGTCTCGCATTCGGAGGAGATGTCAACTTCAGTGGTGTTCAGATGGGCACCATTTTCTGATCTGACAATAAGAAGCAGAGAAGAACAAAACAGAACCACACATGACATGATTAACCCCCCCTACCTCCTACTGACAGAAGCTACATAATAGCTGCTTAACAGGAAATTCATTATAGAGAAAAATCGCAGTAGAATCCATGTCATGAGAGTGTCCAATCAGCCTTCCTAGTAGGGGCCAAATAACATACAACACTTGTCCACTTATAACCGAGAGTTCCACCATGAATTGCTCTGATAACGATGTCCCTTGACATAAGTCAAAACCAAGACCCTAGATTAGAGAGGACCTATCAACAACGACGGAGGATCACCATGACAGAGCATGAACTTGGTGTGACAGGGCCACCCACAGAAATGCGACTTTCTTATATTGCGCTATCATATGCAGAATGCGGATAAGGAAATTGACGACTTTCATTCTGGTCAGAGTACAGCTGTCGCAGAAGAACAAATAGGCGTATATACGCTTCCTGATTCCCTATACGATACCCGTAAACCAAGGCTTAGCTTTGAGATAACAGACACTTGCAGTGTTGGTCAAGAAATACAATTAAGCAACAGTCCCTAGACTCACATCATTGAGTGGATAAGATTCCCTGTGTGTCCCAAATCTCCCAAGTGAGCTGGTAGCAAGAGAAACCTCAACTCTGGGTATGAGCTGGTCGGAATAATATAAAGAGAAGCATCAATTTGTCACCAATTCCCCATAGGTTCTGATTGGAAATCAAACCATGACCTCTCATAGTCAGGAGTTTCCGACACGCTGCCTACTTTGGCCAGTGCTCAGGCGGTAAATTCCTTTTTGTTTGGTCTTTCCTAGCTTCACCCATTAGAGCTAGCCGTGCGGAAAATGCATAGCTGATGAAGTCCATGCAAGACACGTTACATTGGGTTGTGCTTTGTTCACAGGGAAGGAGAGGAGGGATATAAAGAGGGAGGAGGAGAATCAGATGAGGGGAGAACTCAGAAGCAGGAGTAGGATGGGAGAGAGAGCCAACCATTCCAAGGAGGCCAGTTTTTCCTCATCGTAGATCTTTTTTCCTCCATATGTGGATCCATTCAGAGGGACTCGAGCCTTCAAGGTCAGGTGGCCTTTGTGTGTTTCTGCTGTGGTGTGCATAGCTTAGGGACACTTCAATCTTGCCTTTTTTCTCTGGTGTGTGTGAGGTGTTTGTGTCAGTGAGTGTGCGCGCGCCGCGCGCACACGTCGACAGCAGCGCATTAATTCCTGTATTTTTTTCAGACTTCTTTTTTCTCATACACAAACCCGGCCCTTCCCATACAGGTAATTGACACTCAAACACAAGGTACATTGTATACAAACTTTCTATTAGGGATTTGCTCTTAAAGAAATCTGGAACGCATGGTCCTTCAACACAAATTGATTGTTTCAATCCGCCAGATTTTTGTTTTCATCTGACAAAAGATTTACTGTCAATATGTGAACAGGTTTTAATCACATCGCGAGACAAAAAAACTGAATCTGTTAAGAAATTGTTATAATAGAGAATGCAGTGTACAATCTCAGGTGACTTGGCACTTTCACACTAACACAGGTACTTATCCAGAGAGACAGACAGGAAATAAGGCATACTTGAGTATGTTTGATGGTGTGACAGAGAGAGTAGAAGAGAGAGAGAAAGAAACATTTTTGGAAACGGGGTTGATGGGTGAAAAAGAGTCGGGGAGGTGGGGGAGGAAGTAAGAGTATTTTTGTTGTGTCTAGTATTGTATACATCGGTAGGTAGATTCTGGGTATGCGAAAGTCTGTGAAGAAATTTTGATTGACATAATGGACGTTAGTAATTGAGCTGGAGAATCGGGCGACTTTACAGTTGAAGGAACCTGATTTGATCCCTCTGACGCAAATGGGGATTGTCTGGTGACACCTTCCACACCAACCACTGGAACGTTCGAGACCAGGACGCATGCACCGAAGGTGGCGAGCTAAAAATAAGCCTACATCTACTACGGGAAGCTATGGAAATCCCCACTCCGCATAAATAGATAGCACCTGTTTGGGTTGGAGACTGGTCTGTCTGACTTATCGTGCACACCGGCGTTGCCTGCTAGTGGCATCAGCAAACAGGTGGTTTGTCTGAGACCAGAGAATTGTGTGTGGCGGCCTACAACACCGGACTGTGATCTGTCTAGTGTTCACTTCTGTCTGTCGTCACTGAGCACAATCTCTTATTTTACATAATCCACATGTTATCCATCGGCTATATGGACTCGGATGTCTTCTTCTCTCGATCCTGTGCAGAGATCTGTTTTTGTGATTCCGTTCACTGCGGTGCATCCCTGTATGGTGCTTTGTGCCTTGGTGATTTACCAGGTGTGTACTTGTTGAGTGAAGAGGCAGGGTATCTTTTCTTTTTCTTTCATAATTCCAGACACTAAGTAAAACCGAGATCTCCAACCACCTAACCACACCACCTCACTACCCCGCGCCATCTGGTTACCGTCACCCAGAGATCCGCCTTTGGTTTTTTTTGTTTTAGTTTGAGTGTCATTTCTTGTTTTGATTCTTTTGTTCTTTACTGGACCATAGAGGCAAGGTCCACAAGAGTGCTGAGCTATTGAGTTGGTGGGGGTGAGGAGCTCCGTATTGTCTCACTCTGCTGAGTACTGGCTGCTTCCGCAACACGATCTTCGCGTTAATAATACTCTTTAGCTCTGGTCGTCTGTCAAGACCATTGCTTTTAACATGCCATGCTTATGTTTACTTTTCTGTTTTTATTTTACTTTTTCATATTTTTTTTTCATTCACTTGTGCCTTTCAAAGTTCTATTGTTGTTGGCCAGAATGTTTTTTTGATTTTTTTTTTCTTCAACGATTTTTTTTATTCTTGTTAAGTCTAACAACAACCGCTTGTGTACATCCCAGTTTTCTTTCCTGCTGTCATGAGACCTTCACTTTCCTTTTTCCTCTCCAATAAGAATCGTGTTGTTTATGTATGGTCTTCCCAGGACTGTTTGTGGAATCTACCCTTTGTTTCTCTGGAGCTCACTTTATTTGTGCCATTCATTTCACGTGTTTGAGGTGAGGTACAGTACAGTTAAAAAACTGTGTAAGTTTGCTGCTTGCCTATCAGATTATAAATTCTTTAGAGTCTGGTCCCGGTCCCATCATTCCTAGCAGCCGACCGGAATCTTTTTTTTTATTTCTTTCTTTTTATTCCCTAATCGTACTCATCCTTTCTTAGTTTCTTCTAAGTTTCATGTCTGCACATTGAGATCACATGCCTTTTCAATTATAATTTCCTGATCTTCAGGTGAATTTCGATTCTATTCCTGTTTTATTGCTATGGCCTTATTCTTCTTATTCAAATGTTTTACATCAAGCTTCAAGCCTTTCTTCACCCAATTCTTAGTTGGTTTAGCCTTTCTTTCTTCTTTTCATTTACTTTATAAAAAAAGACATATTCTGTACATTTTTAATATTTGTTGCTCGATTGACTCCCTTTGATGGGCACATCTGTACGAATTTTTATCAACGACAGATTAACTAGGATATATTAGTTATTACTGTTAGGTGCACGATATAGATTTCTGTTTGAGGAGTCATATTTCTCCTCTGTCAGTTGTTGTTGCTGTGGAAAAGAAGATAAAAAAAACACACAGAAAAAAAACGGTTATCAATGGTTCCTCTCTGCTGGCTCTACTACTAGCTGGCATGTAGGAAGTTTGATCCTTTTTCAGCATGCAATTCCTACCAAAGATTGCTGAATTGCTGAGGCAAAGAGATCGTTCTGATTGAGGTAGTATGTCATTTCTTCTGGGAGTACCTCCATTCACCCTAACTCAAGGAAAGCTGCAATCTGTTTTCTGATTTGGAAGTATTCGCGACTATTCTTCTAACACTATTCTTCTGGGGGACAGATCCTCCATTCCAACGAAAGATGACTGCAATAATCAATGTTCAGACGATTAGAGGTTATTCTTCTGGGAGTACCTCGATCTCCAACCAACTAGAGGTACTCGATGTTTCAGTTGGTATTTTCGCCTTATTCTAATGGTGCTTGAAAGAGAAACAAATATTTTAACGAAGCATACAAAAGGTAATCCCAGTTGGCCCTGGTCTTTCTTTCAAAGGGCTTGGATTAACCCTCTAACCCCCACCCCCACCCCCCATTCTTTTTTAATATTCATGTGAACCACCCATCACATACAGACGCGCACACAAGACGAGCAACCCAGCTGACACCTTTTCATCCCTGGTCTGCAGATGTCCAGTCAGAGAGGCAAACACTGACCATTGCAGTACACTGAACCTTCAGGAGCACGGTGTTCCAAAGAAAGGTGGCCGGGTCGTCACGATGACCGGAAACCTTTATCGGCTAGTGTGCTAGAACCAGAATGGAGCCATTAATTGATCCTGGCTGGCCTGGAGTAGGGGTGATTCACCCTTATCCAGGAGCACTCGCAGCCACAAAATCAGACACCAGTAGCCCCATGGTCACTAAGGACCAAGTTCTTCTATGAACCACAGATTGAACATGAACTGAGCGAAAGGGTAGAGAATGTGAAACACAAATATATTGCAGTTGAGTCACATTATCGATGAGAGCAGAGCCTCTGAAGGCCTGGCAAAAAACCAGAGTATGTCAACTTGACCATCTACCTAGTGGAAGACTGCGAGAGTATTTATCCCAAGGAGTTTCTTGGAACGCGCCCCAATGTTTTGTGTTTGTGTCTATAGTGTAGAGATTTAAAAATTAGTAGGTACATCATGATAGACTTACTACACAACACCTACTGAACTACGCCGCTGTCAGCTCACATTGTAGACGAACTGTATGATATGACGTTCGGTCATAAGTCAATAACCTCCCTGTGATCTCCAGTTCCAATGGCTCTGATGCCATCTAAATAGTGGTTGACAACCTCACTCAGTGCCAGTGTCTTACGATATTATATATCCGGTCAATGCACATGACGCCTGCAGCCAGACCGAGCGAGGATATTTATGATATTAATTAATTATGCGAAAAGACGCTGTCCGAGTCGCACGCTATGGTGCCCTCGAGTCCTCATTGGTGGATGTCGACGGCAAAACCGGAATCTATGCACTGAGAATGAGGCATAGATTTGGATTATACAAACACACGGACTATGGCTATCTTGCCCAGCCGCGTTCAAGAAAGAGAATTCATGAAGTTATTACTGGCCCACTGGCAAGGACTCTCATGGACATACACCATTCTCTTTGTACAGCACTTACAGTGCAAAAGATCATGTTCTAGAGGCTGGTCTATCTGGCATCATTCCCTATACTAATCAAGATAGAAGGCACCTCTTCTAACTTCTGAACATTCGCAACACACCAACCCAGACAAGTAGGCTACAAAAGGTGGAAAACACAGTAGCCTGTCAGTCAACACATGCTTGGTCACAAGCTTAGCAAAGAGCAGATCATTGTACGACGAAACACACCAGCTATATCCT
>JADBJO010013292.1:0-7500 GCA_016801955.1 Conus betulinus
CCAGCGTTCTTCTTATACCAGCGTGGTTTGAAAGGGAGGGGACGGAAGAAGAGGGAGAAGCAGAGAGGTGGAGGTGGAGGAAGTGACAGGGAGGAGGCTGGAAGAAATGGCAAGAGAACCAACCTAGTCTGTGCCAGAGCAATTTAACTTTGATCGGGTTTTTCCATCGATTTAAAATGCATAACATGTACAGCACAATACAACAGAAACATGTATGAGTGACTCTCGTACGTAATCAAAAAAATAGCACTTACATACATTGGGAGATGGGCGTGCAGGGACGAAGAAAACACGAATAAGGACGTTGTTTGTAATACACTTGAATGAATAATGGAGAGAGAAGACAGGAAATAAAAAGTAGCAGAGAAAAAGTTAAAAGAAAACACACACACACACACAACACACACACACACACACACACACACACACACACAATTGCCCAAAGAAGAAAACCTACGTCATGTTTAATCGACCGTACATCTTATTGTCACTTCTCTGCAAAACCACATACCAACTTCAAAACTACATCTGGATGTTTGTTCCACAGCCTCTACCTCCTCCTCCCCCCCCCCCCCCCCCTAAAAAAAGATAATTTGAAATATGCAGATTACCACAGTGATCCTTACTCCCCAAGCATTTTTGTGTTTTTTCTGTGGTGTGGTTGTTTGTGGTGGAGAACAAAAAAAGGGGGCAAATTCCTGGAATAATCCTCAATAACCAATGGCTTAAGAAGTAAAATAAGTCGTGAGAAATTTCTGCAAAATATTTTTCTTTTCACTTCGAATAACGACAGTCTCCCCATGAGAAATGTCAAGGGTGACGTCAAAGCGTGGCTGGCCACTCCAGGAATGGGGAGGGAGAGGGGGAGAGTACAGTGGTGGTGGGATGGGTTGAGGTTGGATGGAACAAAGACGTGTAATATTCTTCTCCTCTGTGGTGGCCTGTCACTACCCAAGTCAAGGCCAGAGAAACGAAAAAAAAAAAGAGAAAAGACGACCTATACAACCTGGGGAGAGAGAGAAGGAGAGAGGGGTGGAAGGTCACATATTGTTGAAAGTGAATGTGTGTCGAAGCAGACTGGTGCCTTTTGCAAAGTGACCTTCGTGGCGATATGTTTTATTCGGTGTGTGTTTGTGTGTTTGCTTCATCCTCGATGAAAGACGCTGCAGCAAATCCACATTATATTCACTTCAAACCTTTTCATCACTTTCTATGCATCACATCATTTTTTTTTCATGCAAACACAAATACTTCAGCGCATGACTTCACGGGCGCGCGCACGCACACACACACACACACACACACACACACACACACACACACACACACACATACGTGTCTCTGTCTGTCTATCTGTGGTGTTCTGTGTGTGTGTGTGTGTGTGTGTGTGTGTGTGTGTGTGTCTCTGTGTCTCTCTCTCTCTCTGTCTCTCTCTCTCTCTGTGTCTTTATATATCCCTCTATGAACAGGGTGTTAATAGGGAGTGACTGTTTGATGTGCTCCAAGCAGCCTGCTTCCATGCTACAGGGGGGGTTGTCTCTGACGACGTACAGTGAGCTCTTGTCGTTCCTGTCTTCATGAGTCGTTTCATCTGTCTCTTGGTCGTCTTCTAGAAGCTCTTGCAGTCGTCGTCCTGGTCCTCTTGGAGTCGTTTTCTCCTGCAGTCGTTTGTCCTGGAAGTTCCTGTCCAGTCGTCTCTCCTGGAAGTTCTTGCAGTCGTCTGTCCTGGAAGCTCTGCTTGCTGTCCTGGAAGCGTCTTGTCCTGGAAGCTCTTGAGTCGTCGTCTGTCTTGCAGTCGGAACCCTTGAAGCTCTTGCTCGTCCTGGAAGTTCTTTGCAGTCGTCTGTCCTGGAAGTTGCCTGATCTGATGAGGAAAACTGCAGCTGGCTGCTAAGCGATGGTAGGCACCCTGCGATGGATTCCAGCGCACTGTGGGATCTAGGACAAGGAGACGGGTAGATCGTCCTCTCTCAGTTTTTTTAAACGACAAAGAAAGACCAGCATGCCCACTTGTCAAAGAAGAACATGATTGTGCGACTACTTTCCGCCAGAGAGACATTGCACCTCGTTGATGCTAGTGGCAACAAGTGGTGATTTTGAGAGAGCGTAAAGATGATTTATGTTGCACAAGTTCATGAAGCTGAAACCGGTGACTGTTTATTTCTCCTGTAGCCTTAACGAGAGACACCTTGGTATGTCTACAAGAGATGTCACAGACATACAGAACAGACACCTGGATATGTATTCTCTGATGAAAACGTCCTCTCCTGAGCAGTGTGAAAGTCAACAGCAACGCTACTCAAGATCAAACTACCAAGCAGCAGACAACATAATGGAGGATATGATCAGGATTGTCTCTCAGGCTAGCGCTAGACTTGAGGCATCGACAACAATGAAGAAGACCCAATTGTTACCTATACGTGAGACATGAACCGAGTCTTACTAACTGGAGCGACTCAAATTCATTGTCCGGGGGGCACAGTCCTGCAGTCCTGAACAACTCGCCACTTCCAACATCTCCCTCCGTCCTAAAAGTGCATTAATAGAGTGTAGCCCTTGTCTGTGAAAAGCCCAGTTCCCCAAACAAGTGAGCATGAGCTCACTCATCTACTGTGAAGGAACCAGTCAGGACTGGAAAATGATCTCTAGGTTTCTTAGGACGTCCAAACCCACAACCTTCCTGCAGTCACTTCTGATGGCTGACCACTGCCTCTGAGCCAGGGTTAAAGATGACGGCCGATAATACACAGCTGCGGTTGAATGACGACAGGGGACAGCACTGAGACTCGCCTGAATGACAGGGTGGCGATGTAACTTTTCACAACACTGGCACTGAGGCGGGTTTTTAAAACACTTTCCATGTCAGTGTCAGAGCAACATGATTCCTTGTTCCCTGTTCCATTGTGAACATCACCTCCCAACTGCCCAGGACACCTGTGGACCCACAGATCATACCTGGTGTCTCCCTGTGTGGGAGTCTGCCCTAGCGTGTGCTACACCAAAGTCTCGAAACAGGGTTTTATGGTATGTAAGTGTGCAGCATGGTGTTTCCTGTGTATCTTGTGTGACAGCATGGTGTTTCCTGTGTATCTTGTGTGACAGCATGGTGTTTCCTGTGTTTCATGGTGACAGTATGGTGTTTCCTGTGTTTCTTGTGTGACAACATGGTGTTTCCTGTGTTTTTGTGTGTGATAACATGGTGTTTCCTGTGTTTCTTGTGTGACAGCATGGTGTTTCCTGTGTATCTTGTGTGACAGCATGGTGCTTCCTGTGTTTCTTGTGTGACAGCATGGTGTTTCCTGTGTTTCTTGTGTGACAGCATGGTGTTTCCTGTGTATCTTGTGTGACAGCATGGTGTTTCCTGTGTTTCTTGTGTGACAACATGGTGTTTCCTGTGTATCTTGTGTGACAACATGGTGTTTCCTGTGTATCTTGTGTGACAGCATGGTGTTTTTCCTGTGTTTCTTGTGTGACAACATGGTGTTTCCTGTGTTTTGTGTGTGATAACATGGTTTTCCTGTGTTTCCTGTGTGACAACATGGTGTTTCCTGTGTTTTTGTGTGTGACAACATGGTGTTTCCTGTGTTTCCTGTGTGACAACATGGTGTTTCCTGTGTTTTTGTGTGTGATAACATGGTGTTTCTGTGTGTTTCCTGTGTGACAACATGGTGTTTCCTGTGTTTTGTGTGTGACAACATGGCGTTCAAGATCAGTATGTCTGATTCATTTGAGGATCATGGACAACTTTCTAAATAACTTGTTTCTGTCCTTGTCTGACAATCGCTTTTGCACAGATTTATCCGTCAGGGTGGCGACGTAACTTTTCACAACCCTGGCACTGAATCCTGCCAGTGGGTTTTAAAAACGGGTTCGATGTCAGGGTCAGGTGGTGGAGAGAGGACAGGGCTGTCGATGGATTCACATGTGTTTTCAGTGCCATCGTGCAAACTCAACACATCAGTCTCCAATCTTACTTGGTCATCCGTCTGACATTGTGTAGCCACAGTGTGTTTCCCAGCCACAGTGTGTTCCACTTCCGGGTCATGTGCACAGGCACAGGCTTTCGGGTCGCACGTCAGTCAGAGATGGAGTACTCGTAGAGGTTACAACGGCTTCTTCATTTGGCTCCCTCTCTCCACTGCTGTCGGGCTCACTGGTTGTCTCGTCGGAGCTGGCTAGGAATTTTTTTTCCTGTAATACTGAACCTGGGCGTTGCAGTTCAAGACAGGGTCCGCCATCTTTGTTGACATGTGGAAAGGGGCGGGCTTGAGGCGCAAGACAACCACAGTGTGTTCACCTTCTCCTGCAACTGTCTAGCTTGTCCGTCAGCAGGGCGGTCAGGGTCTTCTCCACAGCCACTGGGAGTCCAGACACTGACATGCTTGCGATGAAACTCGTGAAATTTTGTCGCAGATCAAGCAGTATGCGCCCTGCTGCTTCTGCTCACGTCACATGATCCCCGGAGAGAGAGAGAGGGGGGGGGGAGAGAGAGGGAGAGAGAGACGTGGACGGAGATGGGCATTAAAATCCCAGTGGCCCCCAACTACAGTCGGTTTAGAGATGTGAAAGAAGTTTCAAGATTTTATAATACCACCGTTCCTGCATGACGTGACTACTTTTGGTGCCGCTGGAACAACTATCATGGCTAAACCGAATTGAAAAGATGTCCTTCTTAACCTTTCGCCCTTAAAAAAAACATTCAGCTGGTTAGTATTGAAGATGCAGTGAGCTTGAGGCGAAAACAAGCTGAAGCAGATAAAAGCAACTGCTTCAACTTCCTCGCTTTTCAATCTCTGCCTCTTTTATGTTACTGCATACTCCAGCCTGCGTGATTTGTCTGATTGTGTCAACTTCCATATGACCGAGATGCAGTGCCCCTGGCTTTCACTTTTTGTTCGCTCCAGAGAGAAGGGGGAAGGGTGGGAGTTGGAAAGAGGGTAGTACGAGGAATGGAGAGGGGGTGGGGGAGATGAAGGTGGGGGAGGGGGTTTTTTCCTCCAGTCAGGCTGTTCGTCCGAGCAAATGTTGTTGTTAGGAGGCAGGTTGGTGGCCAGTAACCTGAGTGTGTTACAAGAGGCGCTGTCATACACCAGCGAGGTGAACCTCTATGCAGACAAGTCAGAATGAGACAGAGAGAGTAATTGCCCTTGAGAGAGGTTTTGGCAGATAGGACGGGCAACAAAAAAAAAAATAATACATAAATGATAGATACATAAACAATAAAAACAGAAAAGGAAACAAATGCTACTTGCAAATAAGACAGTAAAAAAAATGGGTCAGTCGCATTGGGGATGGGATAAAGAAGGGGGCTAAAAGCATGCAGGGACAGGGGCCTGTTGTTTGACGTCAGGTCGTTTGGCAATGTTTTCCTCTGTCTCTGTTCTTACCATTTTTTCCCCCAATATTCTGTCAGCTCTTTTCGTTTCTTCTCCAGTCTCTTGGGGCACTTGTTTTTCTTTTGTTTTTAATTTGGTGGTTGTCGCGTTTTTATTCTCTTCGTTTGTTTGTTTGTATCCTTACATTTGTGTCTAAGAGTGTGTTGTGAGTGGTCTTTCTGCATTAATGGTCAGAGTGTGTGTTGTGGGTGGTCTCTCTGCATTAATGGTCAGAGTGTGTTGTGGGTGGTCTCTCTGCATTAATGGTCAGTGTGTGTTGTGGGTGGTCTTTCTGTATTAATGGTCAGAGTGTGTTGTGGGTGGTCTTTCTGTATTAATGGATCAGAGTGTGTTGTGGGTGGTCTTTCTGTATTAATGGTAAGATCAACGTCCTGGTGGTCGGAGGCTCTTGAGGAGAAGTCGTTTCAAGACTAAAGTTTGCAGGGGAGGAGGTGGGACCGTAGTATGGTAATAATTATTCTACCACCTGTGCATTTTGTCTGCGTTGGATTAACGTGCGTGTTTCCTTTGGTGAGTGCCAAAGATGATGTTTTAGAGGTCGCTTTTGTTTGCCAAGAACCGACCAATTTTTAGTCTGAAGTCAGTGAGTAGCTATCAGAAAAGAGAAGCTATCAGAAAAGAGTGCAATGTAAAATGTGTTTCATCACTGTGCCAGGTTTACGTTTTCACTTGCTGGAGGTTAATGAATCAAAGGCACACACTCTCTCTCTCTCTCTCTCCCTTCATCTTTCTCTCTCTCCCGCCTGCCTACCTTCCTCTCTCATTCCTTATCTTCTCCTCCTCCTCCTCCTCCTTCACACACACACACACACACACACACACACACACACACACACACACACACACACACGTGCACTAACTATAAGGCCTACAAGTACAAAAAGAACATATTTACGGGCAAGTTAAACACAGCTTCAGTCGCTCCCGCTTATTAGCGCAAAATAACTGTTACCTTTCACTCTTTCTGAAACCAAATTGCGCACTCTTTTAGACATGCCAGACGCGCGCTTTTAGGTGAGCGCTTATTAGCGGTGAGCTCTGTTCGACTGTTCTGTGTGTGTTCATAGTGGCGTGGTTGGAAAGGAGGGGGTGGTAAAAGAGAGAAAAGCAGTTGGGGGAAGGGGGAGATAATGGAGACCAGATGAAAAAAAAAAAAAACAATGGCAGAAGAACGATTCGAGTCTATGACAGCAATTTAGCTTTGATCCGAATTTTCCATCGATTTAAAATGCATCACAAATACAGCACAAGACAACAGAAAAATGACCCCCAGGCGTCATCAGAAAACAGCAATTAAAAAAAAAAAAACATGAGAGATGGACGGGGTGGGACGAAGAAAACACGAATAAGAACAATGTTTGCAGTAGACTTGTTTGAATAATGGAGAGGAGGGAATGAAATAAAGAAAGCGGTGAGAAGGAAATAATGAGAGAGAAGGAATTCAAAGTTCATCACCGCAGAAGCAAAGAAAAAATATGTCAGGATTCTGGCGCAGAGTGTCAAACGTGATGCATCAAAATTCACATGAAACAATAAAACGTGTTCATACGATGTTGCGTGAATTATTTATTGTCGTGTTATACATATTCTTTTTTTACTTATCTCTGTTTTGGTTTGATTGTTGTACTGTGGATTTCTTTTTCATTGTTGCTGTCCCTGGTGTGCTTATGTATCTTTCATTTGTCCTTTTTTTTCTTTTGTATTCATATATTCATTCATTCAAACGCTCACTTGCTCATTCACTCACTCACTCGCTAACATATCCAGCTTGTGCTTCAACGTAACGGTGTCTGTTTCAGGTTGTCATCTATTCAACATGATCTTGAACATTACTTCGCTGGCATGGCTGGTCAACATGACTGTGTGATGGTTCTTGCATTGCTGGGCATGTCCTTTCTTCAGGAGCGTCATAACTGATGGTTGAGTGGCGTCATAATTAATGATTGAGTGGCGCCATAATTGCTGGTTGAGTGGCGTCATAATTGATGGTTGAGTGCCGTCATAATTGCTGGCTGAGTGGCGCCATAATTGATGTTTGAGCGCCGTCATAATTAATGGTTGAATGGCGTCATAATTGATGGTTGAGTGGCGTCATAGTTAATGG
>JADBJO010013292.1:10000-25000 GCA_016801955.1 Conus betulinus
TCCATAACCTCTTTTAATTTCAAACCTGTCAGAAATCTGGCCACTTACGTACGAGTACACATTATCCGATGTTTCTCATGCGAAAACGTCAAAATCTATCCACGTATTCTTGAAACGTCAACTCCCAATTTATTATTTCAAAAATTATGTTCAATGACAAGCTAGGAAAAGTATATTTGTGAAAATACTGTATTTCGTCATACGCTAACAATAGATATTTACCAATCCACTATATTTCAAATTTCGCTGATTTTTCATGGTTTTGTTGATATCATATCAAGATGGAACAGATCTCCATTCTTCATTTACTGCCCATGGTCTGTCATAATTAGTGCTGGATGTAATTGTTCATTCTCGCTGCAAATAAGACAATGCCTTTGTTTCAGAGGCTGGCATTAAGGGCTCTAACGACAGCGTTAAATCAGCTTACTAGGAGTCCATCTCAAAGATGTCTAAATAAATATAATAATGAACGTTTCACTGACCAAAAACTGAGAACAAAAGCATTTGCTGAAACCGCAAGGCATTCAACTGTTTTGTATCATTTGTTTTTCTTAATTGAAGGGAATATCCCGACAGCAATAAACGGTGTGTAACATTCTTGGAGGCCCTGATTTGAAATCTTGATACATTGAAAATAGTTAATTAAAATTTGTAGGGGAATAGCTGATTTGGTGTGGCAAAAACTTCTGACACAAGCTGCGTGCCATCACATATGTGCAAGCGCATGCACGCACGCGCGCACGTGCGCACACACACACACACACACACACACACACACACACACACACACACACACACATACGCGCGCGCGATGCAAATGATCAGAAAGTATCTAAACTAACAATTACACAAATATAACAAAGATAAAAGAAACAACACAAACAAAGTCACCAAATACAATTGCCCGACAAACAAAATCCACAGAAAAAGCTAATCGGACATACATCCTATTCCCACTTCTCTGCGAAATTTCATTCCAACTTCAAAACTACTTTTGGACGTTTGTTCCACAGCCTCTTCTCTTTGCTCGCTGCCCCTTCCACCATCACCTTCCACCTCCTGAAACATCCATTGGAAATGCGCAGATTACCACAATGAACCTAACTCCCCAAGCAATTTTGGGTTTTTTTCTGCCGTGTGGTTGTTTGTGAAGGAGAACGAAAAAAAAGAAAAGGGCAATTTTCTGGAATAATCCTCAATAGCGAACGGCTCAAGAAGTAAAACAACTCGCGAGAAATTAATGCATGGTATTTTTTTTCCTTCGCTTCAGATAACGACAGTCTTCCTATGAGAAATGTCAAGGGTGACGTCAAAGCGTGGCTGGCCACTCGAGGAATGGGGATGGGGAGGGAAGGGGGTACACAGGGGGTGGGGGGTGGAGAATGGATGGGAACGGGGTGTAATTTCTCCTCCTGTATGATGGCATGTCAGTGTCCCATTCCAGGCTATAGAAAAGCAAAAAGGAGAAAGCAACCACTTGTACAACCTGGGGAGAGACAGAGAGAGCCAGAGAGAGAAAAAGAGGCCGAGGCAGGTCACATATTGTTGAAAGTGAATGTGTGTCGAGGCAGACTGATGCCTTTGGCAAAGTCACCTTTGTAACGATCTGTTTTGCTGGATGTTTGCGTGTGTTTGCTTCATCCTTAATGAGAGACGCTGCAGCTAGCCAACATTATTTTTCACTTTAATCATTTTTCTTTTATTTTCCATGTATTGTGCCATCTTTTTAGCATGTTAACACGAACACTTCAGCGCCTTTCTTCACATGCACGCGCACACACACACACACACACACACACACACACACACGCGCGCGCGCGCGCGCGCGCGCGCGCGCGCGCACACACACACACACACACACACACACACACACACACACACACACACACATAACACACACACACACACACACACACACACACACACATGCGCAAAAGTTTTTTGCTCCATTACTTTTCTTTACTATCACTGTTCCCTGCCGGTTTTAGTATTTCCTTTCATACCAGTCAAACTGAGGTTCCCTGTATTTGTGACTATTTGCATTAGTTTTGTGCATTCTTTCGACTCCATTCAAGATCGAAGACACTGTGCCAATCTTGAATAATCGTCCCTTTGTGTTTGTTCATTTCTCCAGTTGTTGCTATGTAGACGTGTCAGGTAAGGGAATCTTGGAAAGCTTAGAGTATCCTTTCTGGGGGATGTTTCCTTGTTTCTTCAGTGTGCTCTCTCTTTTCTGCTTATTGGCTGGGTGTTGTAAGCAGTTATTTGGAGTTATGGCCATCTATTTATTTCATCAATGGAGCAAGAGTTACCATAAATGTTCTTGAATTACTGTTACCTTTTCCTTCAGTTTAGAGTTTCCTTTCAAACATAATAATCCGGTTTACCTACCTTTATTACCATTTTTCCGTGTATTTGACTCTACTCAAGATCGAAACGTCTGTGCCCTTTTTGAATAAATATCAGTTTGTGTTTGTTCATTTCTCCCCTTGTTGCTGTGTCAGGAAAGAGTGTATGGACAAGTATGGAACATCCTTGTGGGGGGGGGGGGGTGTCTCCTTGTTTGTTCTGTGTGCTCGCTCTCTTGTCATTTCTGCTAGTGGATTAATTGTCGTAACCAGCATTCGTTTGGAGTTGTGGGCATCTGTTAATTTCATCAAGGAAGGAAGAATTACGCTATGCGTTCTTTAATTACTGTTTACTTCCCCCTGCCTCATTTAAGATTTTCTTTCAACATTGATCTTGTTTGTATGGAAGGTAGAGTGGGTATGAAAAGGAAAGAAGCTGAAATACAAGAAACCAGACTTTTTTTTTCGTGTGTCAGTCTTTTTTATCCATAAATGATAATGAACTATGTTGGGCTGAGATATTTGCTGTTCAACCAGTTTTGTACATTTCCTCAGGATTGAGAGACAGCGTCCAGCGGGTATTCATGTTCTGCTCACTCCGTAAAGTAGGGGCTATGGTGGGAAGGGGTTCGGGGAGTGGGAGAAGGGGAAGACGGGAGAGATGAAAGGGGAATGGTTTACTCAGTCGAGCTCTGGGTCTGGGCAAATATTGTCATTAGTAGTATGGAGAGGGGAGGGGGGTGGTAGGCGGCATCCTGTGTATGTTACAAGAAGTACTGTAAAACACCATCGAGGTGAATCTGTATGGGGATGAGTTGGAATCAGACACACACACACACACACACACACACACACACACACACACAGAGAGTGAGACAGACAGACTGAGCCCTTGAGAGAGATCCCTTGAGAAGATTGGACAGGACAGGAAAATAATTAATAACTAGATAAATAAATAAAAGATAAACTGCGAAATAAATAAATAGGTAAATAAATGACACCAAACAGAAAGGTAAAAAATGCCATTTGCAAACAAGAAACTAAAACAAAAATGTGTCATTTGCACTAGGGATGGAATTTTTTTTTAAAAAATAAGAAAAAAGAGAGGGAAATGGAAGAAAAAAAAACGTTAACAGAAAGGAACTGATCCTGCAATGTCAGCTCGTTGGGCAATGTGTTCCTCTGCCGATTTTCTTATCGTGTTTCCCAATTTTCTCTGTGGTCTTTTCCTCTCTTTCTCAGACCCTCAGGGCATTTGTTTTTTCTTTTCTTCCTTTTTGTTTGAGTTGTTGTGCTTTTTTTTTTGTTTGTTTGTTTGTTTGTTTGTTTGTTGTCTCTTATTGTGTTCTGAGTGTGTTATGGGTAGCCCTTTTCTAGTGATGGTAAGATTAACATCATGCTGGTCTGAGCTTCTTGAGGAAAAGTCGTTTCCAGACCGAAGTCTGGAGGTGGTGGTGGGAGGGGGCGGGGGGTGGCGTCATAGAGTGGCTAGTCTTTCTACCACCTGTGTTTGTATGTGCATTTGATAGGCGCGTGTTTGTCCTACTCTCTGTAAGCTTGTGTACTGGGGCGCACTTTTTGGAGGAAGAAGCATGCATTTTGAAATCAATAGGCAGTGCGTAGTTATCACAAAAGAGCGCAATAGAGAATGTCATCGATCACTGTGCCAGGTTTATGTTATCACTTCTTAGCTTGCAGGTTCATGAATGAAATGCACACACCACACACACACACACACACACACACACACACTCTCTCTCTCTCTCTCTCTCTCTCTCTCTCTCTCTCTCTCTCTCTCTCTCTCTCTCCTCTCTCTCTCTCTCTCTCTCTCTCTCTTTCTCTCTCTCTCTCTCTCTCTCTCTCTCTCTCTCTCTCTCTCATACACGTGCGTATGTGCCCGCGCACACACGCACGCACGCACGCACATACGCTTTCACACGCGCACACACGCACGCACACACGTACACACTCACATACGTTCACACACGCACGCACACACACACGCACACACACACACGCACGCACGCACGCACGCACGCACGCTGCTGCCCGAGCTTGAGACCTGTCATACGAAGTTAGACGTGAGCTTGTTTTAAATCAGGGCACAGTGTTTAAAGCTCACAGCTGCCAAAGAACCGGATAGGCACAGTTTCTGTGTCACAGGAGTGCGACAGAGAATCTTCTGTGTCTCTTCCAGCTAAATCTGTTCGCTTTTTCTTGTTATCGCTAATTTCTGGGGGGAGAGGCGCTGAGGGATAAGCGAGGGAAGGAAGGGGGGGGGGGGTAGGTGGGAGAGGAACATGGGGCAGGGGTAAGGAGGGAGAAGGGAGAGGGATGTGTCTTAGTCTGTTTTTGTTTTGTTTTCTTTTTTTACATTCAGTTCCTTTTATATCTGAGTAATTAACTAAATTACAAACTGACAGATGTCAGTAAGGAAGGAAGGAAGAAGGAAGGAAGGAAGGAAGGAAGTATTAAGTAAGCTGGTAAGTAAGTAAGTAGGTAGGTAAGTAAATAAGTAAGTAACGATTCAATGACTAAGTGACTAAATACCTAGGTACTAAGTAAATAACTGATTTTTTTAATCATCTATCAATCTGCCTGTCTGTCTGTCTGTCTTCTCTCAGTCTGTCTGTCCGTCCGTCTATCCATCCATCCGTCTCTCAGTCTACCTGTCTGTCTATCTACCTATCCATCCATCTATCCGTTTGTCTCTCTGCCCATCTGTCTAGCTATATTTCTATCTGTCTGCATGTCTGTATGTATGTATCTAATTGTAACCAATTTATTAGGTAAGCCAGTCAATAGTCAGACAGTCAGTCAGCCAGTCAGTCACGAAGCAGGCAAGCAAGCAGGAAAGTAAGCAGGTAAGTACGTAAGTAAGTAACCAGGTAGTTAACGAATTGTTTGTTCTGCAAAACAGCCAGCCAGCAAAAAAAAAAAGTGATTAAGTGAGAGTATGAGTAAGTAAATGAAGCATCGATTGAGTGACTGAATGAGTGAATGATCAAGTGTGAGGTTTAATGAATGAACAGAGGAATACAAATTTTGCAAAATCGAATATACCGAATGAACTTGCAATACATATTGAATTATACACTCAGTGGGGGCAGAAATAAGCAATTAAACCAAAGCAAATATACGTAGAAAGGAATACATATTACAAGACAATAAATAATTCGTGCAACACTGTTAAGGCGTCTTATCCATCAACATCAGCACTATCATCGTCATCTTCATTCACACACACACACACACACACACACACACACACACACACACACACACACACACACACACACACACACATACACGCGAGCGCGCGTGCGCACACACGCACGCACGCGCGAACGCACACACACACACACACACACACACACACACACACACACACACACACACACACATGCGTGCGCACCTACCAACTTTACTGTTCTGATTCTCTCAATTAATGTTAACATCACCATTATCTTCATCGCTACTATCACTATTATGATCGCTATTACAATTACCAATCCTATTATCATCAATTAATCTATTTTTACAACTTCATTAAGTGTTAAAAATATTATATTTACTACTATTATTGATGTAATCATTATACTTTACAATATTTCTGGCATTCCATCCTACCGCTTTTCCAGCCTCCTATAGCATCATTATCATTACCATATGGTTACAATTATAATTATTGTTGAAACTATTAATATTCATATCATAATCATCAGTATACCTATTACATTCTGTCCTTCCCATCCTTTGTTCCCTCCTTCTCTTTGTTCTTGTCCTTTTGCCCCCCCCCCCCCCCTCCCCCTTTTTCTTCCTCCCTTCCCTTAGTATTAGTATTAGCACAATTATCACCATTACTATTATTAGCATTATTTTTAGTATATCTTTAACTCTGCTTTCGTTTTTATTATATTTCTATATCATACTTTTATTATTAGTGCTAACATTATCATTACCATTCCTAACAAAAATAATGATGTTGTTAATATTATCATTATTATATTTAATACTGGTGTTGGTACTGATGTTGCCATCATTACCATTATTATCACCATAGTCATCGCCACTAGCACTCTTGCCACGATAACTATACCGTTCGACAATCCTCTATCCCCCCCTCCTTTCTCTCACACTAGTAGCAATGCTAGTGTCATATTATCACCAAAAGTGCTGGTAATCGTCACTCTATTATTTTGTTTTCAATATTTATATCACATTTACTATCATTATTGCTATTCCTATCAGTATTGTATTATCATTGATGTTGTTATTATTATTATTTTCATCATCACTATCTTGACTCACATAGTCTCCTTCCTGACAGCCTCGTTTCCATTCAGTGCCCATCTTGTGCCGAATTGGGACGAAGATAAGTAGTTGCTCGTCCATTTTTTTGTTGTCCTGAGTGTCGTGTGTTCTGCCTGAAGAAGACCTAAGAGGTCGAAACGCGTCGTGCTTTGTCTTGTGATTCGTTAGTCTACGTTTATCGGTGGATACTTACATATAATTTTTAGAATGTGTTTAGATTTCCGCCTCAGTCGCCTCATTCTGCAACCAGATCTTTCTTTTTTGATTAAAGCGGATATCCCAGGAGCAGCAAATGGTGTGCCAGAGACTCAAAGACTCTGGTTTGAAATCTTCTTATACTGAAAATTCTTAGTTAAACTTTGAAGGGGACTGGCTACTTTGATGCAACAACAAAAATCCCAACACAACCCACAAGCCATCGCATGCACACACACACACACACACACACACACACACACACACACACACACACACACACACACACACAACACACCCACACACACACACACACACACACACGCACACACGCACACACACACACACACACACACACACACACACACACACACACACACACACACACACACACACACACACACACACACGCACACACACGCACATGCACGCGCACACACACACACACACACACACACACACACACACACACACACACACACACACATGTACACGCACATGCACATACACGCACGCACGCATGCACACATGTACACGTGCTAATCACTAGCTGTATTACATCCCACCAAAAATGGAAAAAAAAAAAAGTTCTCTAAAAAAAAAAAAGAAAAAAGAAAACAAGCAAATAATCAACCACGTACATAAGCATTTGTTAAAAGATAAACCAAATACACACAAAAATGACAACAACACAGTCAGCAAACTCAGCTGTCCAAAAACAAAACCCACAGCAATTCTAATCGACCATACATCTTATTTTGATGTCACAGCAAAACCGCGTTCCAACTTCAAAACTACATTTGGACGTTTGTTCCACAGCCTCTTACTTTCCCCCCCCCCCCCCCCCCCCCCCCCCCCCTCAGCATTCATTTATAATATGCAAATTACTGCAGTGAATCTAACACCCCAAGCAATTCTATTTTTCTGCTGTGTAATGGTAGAAGAGAGTGAACAAAAGAAAAGTGCTACTTTCTGTTATCATTTTCGATACCCGAACAGCTCAAAAAGAAAAAAAAAAGTTGCAAGAAATTAGTGCAAACTATTTTTTTTTCTTTCATATTGTTAAGGACAGCTTGCCTATTCAAGGGAATGTCAAAGCGTGGCTGTTGGGAGCTGGAATGAGGAGAGGACTTTGAGGGAGGGTACTACAGTGGTGGTGGGATGGGTTGAGAACGGATTTGAACAAAGTGTAATTCTACTCCTGTGTGATGGCATATCACTGCACATTTCCAGGCCAGAGAAACGGGGAAAAAAAGGCTTCACAAAACGACCACTTGTACTACCTGGGGAGAGAGAGAGAGATGGGGGAGAGAGAGTGTGTGTGTGGGGGGGGGGAGAGTAGTTTTATATAGAGTTGAAAGTGCATGTGTGTACAGGCAGACTGATGCCTTTGGCAAAGTCACATTTTGGTGATCTGCTTTGTTCGATGTTTGCCAATGATGCCTTATGCAAAGTCATCTTTGTGGTGATCTGCTTTGTTCGATGTTTGCCTGTGATGCCTTTGGCAAAGTCATCTTTGTGGTGATCTGCTTTGTTCGATGTTTGCCTGTGATGCCTCTGGCAAAGTCATCTTTGTGGTGATCTGCTTTGTCGATGTTTGCCTGTGATGCCTCTGGCAAAGTCATCTTTGTGGTGATCTGCTTTGTTCGATGTTTGCCTGTGATGCCTTTGGCAAAGTCATCTTTGTGGTGATCTGCTTTGTTCGATGTTTTGCCTGTGATGCCTTTGGCAGTCATCTTTATGGTGATCTGCTTTTGTTCGATGTTTGCGTGTGGTTGCTTCACAACAGCCTTTTTATATGTTTTCCATGTATCATATCATGTTGTATCATATGTTGTATGATATCATGTTGTATCATATGTTGTATCATATAATGTTTTCCATTATCATGTTGTGTCATATCATGTTGTATCATATCATGTTTTCAATGTATCATATAATGTTTTCCATGTATCATATCATGTTTTCCCATACATCATATCATGTATTCATGTGTCATCATATCATGTTTCCCATGCATCATATCATGTTTTCCCATGCATCATATCATGTTTTTCCCATGCACCCATATCATGTTTCCCATGCACCATATCATGTTTTCCCATGCACCATATCATGTTTTCCCATGCACCATATCATGTTTTCCCATGCACCATGTCATGTTTTCCCATGTACCATATCATGTTTCCATGCACCATATCATGTTTTCCCATGCACCATATCATGTTTTCCCATTACCATATCATGTTTTTTCCCATGCACTATATCATGTTTTTACCATGCACCATTTCATGTTTTTTTTTCCCATGCACCATATCATGTTTTTTCCTCGCACCATATCATGTGTTTCCTCGCACCATATCATGTTTTCCTCGCACCATATCATGTTTTCCCATGCACCATATCATGTTTTCCCATGCATCATATCATATTTCCACCATATCATGTTTCCATGTATAATATCATGTTTCCATGTATCATTTCATATTGTATATATTGTTTTCCATGTATCATATCATGTTTCCATGTATCATATTATGTTTTCCATGTACCACTTCACTTCATCTTGTATTATATCATCTTTTCCATGTATATCATATCATGTTTTCCATGTATCATATCATGTTGTATCATATCATGTTTTCCATGCATCATATTATGTTTTCCCTGTGTCATATCATGTTCCATGTATCATATCATGTTTGTAAGCATGTGAACATCAACACTTCTGCGTTTGTCTTCACACACACACACACACACACGCACACACACACGCACACACACACACACACACGCACACACACGCACGCACGCACGCACGCACGCACGCACGCACGCACGCACCCACCCATGCACGCACGCACGCACACACACACACACACGCACGCTCGCACGTACACACACGCACGTACACACACGCACACACACACACACACAACACACACACACACACTACTTGTTCACACATTACTGCACATTGCTCACACACACACACACACACACACACACACACACACACTGTATTTGATAGCAATAAAGGGAGCAAGAGTTACCCTACTTGTTCTTTGATTACTGCTTATTGTTCCATTCCTCATAGCAATTTAACTGAGATTACCTGTATTTGTTACTGTTAATCCGTGTATTTGTTTCACTCTGTTCAGTCTTGAATAAATGATACGCCTTTTTTTTTTATTTAAGTTTGTTCACCTCTCCACTTGGTGTTGCTCAGTAGATGTGTCAGGTACAGGGTATCCAGGTTTACCAACATTTATTACTGTTTTTTTCCGTGTGTTTTGACTCTACTCAGGATCGAAAGATCTGAGTCCGCCTTGAATGAATATCAATTTGTGTTTGTTCATTTTACCACTTGTTGCTGTGTATATGACGGGTATATGGACAAGCTTGAAACATCCTTGTGGGGGGGGGATGTCTCCTTGTTTGTTCTGTGCTCTCTCTCTCTCTCTCTCTCTCTCTCTCTCTCTCTCTCTCTCTCTCTCTCTCTCTCTCTCTCTCTCTCTTGTCATTTCTGCTAGTCGATTGGTTGTCATAAGCAGCATTTGTTTGGAGTTATGTCCCTCTATTAATTCAACAAAAGAAGCGAGAGTTACCCTACTTCTTCTTTAATTACTGTATACGGTTTCCTTCTTCATTTAATGTTTCTATTCATAACTGTCAAACCACAGTTTTCTGTATTTGTTGGTTTTTTGCTCGTGTATTCGTTTCACTCTAATCAAGATTGAAAAGGCTGTGACAGTTTTAAATAAAGGTTAATTTGTGCTTCTTCATTGCTTCAGTTGCTGTCACTGTGTAGATGTGTTAAACACAGGGTATATGGGAACCTTGGAACATCTTTCATGGGGGATGTCTCCTTGTTTGTTCTGTTCTGTGTGCTCTCTCTTGTCATTTCTGCTAGGCGATTGTGTGTCGTAAGCATTCATTCTTTTGGAGTTATTTACCAAGGAAGGAAGAGTTACGCTCTGTGTACTTTACTTACTGTTTACTTTCCCTGCCTCGTTTAAGATTTCCTTTTAAACATCAAAATCTTGCTTGTATCGAAGGTAGAGTGAAGATCAAATGGAACGAAGCTGAAATAGAAGAAAGCAAGCTGTTTTAATTTGATCTTTTGTTTTTTCACCTCAGTCTTTTATTTCATAGATGATAATGAACTATGTCGGGCTGAGATATTTGCTGTTCAACCAGTTGTGTACATTTCCTCAGGATTGAGAGACAGCGTCCAGCGGTATTCATGTTCTGCTCACTCTGTAAAGCAGGGGCTATGGTGGGAAGGGGTTCGGGGGGTGGAAGAAGGGGAAGACGGGAGCGATGAAAGGGGAATGATTTACTCAGTCGAGCTCTTCGTCCGAGCAAATCTTGTCATTAGTAGGGGGAGGGGGGAGGGGGGTGGAGGGGGGAATTGGTAGGCAGTGTCCTGTGTATGTTGTAAGATCTACTGTAAAACACCATCGAGGTGAACCTATATGAGGACGAGTTGGAAGGAGAGAGAAAGGGGGGGGGGGGAGGAGAGAGAGAGGGGGGGGGGGGAGAGAGAGGGGGGGGGAGAGAGAGAGAGAGAGAGAGAGAGAGAGAGAGAGAGAGAGAGAGAGAGAGAATAATTGCCCTTGAGAGAGGTCTCAGAAGATAAGAGAAGAGAAATGCATACATACATACACACACACACACACACACACATATATATATATATATATATATATATGAAATCGTAGGGAAGACATTTCTACTTTATATATATATATATATATGTGTGTGTGTGTGTGTGTGTGTGTGTGTGTGTGTGTGTGTGTGTGTGTGTGTGTGTGTGTGTGTGTGTGTGTGTGTGTGTGAACTAAATGCCAGCGGTAAACAAGAAACTAAGAAATGTGACGGTCGGTACCACAGATGGAGTAAGAAAAAGAGAAGGCAAAAAGAACATGCACAGAGAGGAGCAATAAGTCAGGTCGTTCGGCAAATGTTTCCCTCTATTTTCTGATCAGCTTTCTCTGTGGTCTTTTCCTCTCTTTCTCAGCCCCTCAGAGTATTTGTTTTTCTTTTTTCTTCCTTTTTGCTTTGGTCATTGAGCTTTTGGGGTTTTTTATTTTATTTTATTTTGTTTTTGTTTTGTTTTGGGTGCTTTTGCTTGTTTGTTTGGCGTTTTTTTTGTTTGTTGTTTGTTTTCTGAGCGTGTTGTGGGTAGCCTTTATCTATTAATGGTAAAATTAGAATCCTGCTCGTCTGAGGTTTTCTAGACCAAAGTCTGGTGTGTGTATGTGAGGGGGGGGGTGTTCATAGTGTGGCTAGTCTTTCTACCTCCTGTGTTTTATATGCATTCGAAAGGCGCGTGTTTCTCCTACGATCTGTAAGTACGTATACTAATGTTATAAGGGCGCATTTTTTAATGAAGAAGTATGCATTTTGAAATAAATAGGCAATGCATAGTCATCACAAAAAGGGCAACAGGAAATGTGATCGATCACTATGCCAGGTTACATTTATCACTTCTTAACTTGCAGGTTCATGAATTAAATGCACATTCTCTCTTCCTCTCTCCTTCCGTCCCGCCTTTCCTCCTCCTCCACCCCCCCCCCCTCCTCTCCCCCCCCCCCCCTCTCTCTCTCTCTCTCTCTCTCTCTCTCTCTCTTTCTCTCTCTCATAGATATACACAGACAAGTGCGCTCTGGCGTGCGCGCTCGCACGCACACAACACACACACACACACACACACACACACACACACACACACACACACACACACACACACACACATTCAGTGACTGTATGACCCGAAAATACAAAAATATATATATATTCATGGGCAAGCTGAACGCAGCTTCAGTCACGTGCAATTCTTAGCACACAAATAGCAACTGCTGAGCACACTTTTCAGAAAAAAAAGTGCTCTTCTTCACATTCTAGATGTAGGCTTTTAGGGAGTGCTTATCAGCGGTGTGCTCTCTTTACTTGCTCTGGTGGGTTTATACTGGTTTGGTTGGAAAGGGAGCGGGAGGAGGGGAGAGAGGAGCAGGAGGGGCGGGGATGGGGGAGATCATAGGGAGGGGTGGGAGAGAAGCAGGAGGGGTGAGGATGAGGGAGATCATAGGGGGGGGTGGGGGAGAAGCAGGAGGGGTGGGGATGGGGGAGATCATAGGGAGGAGATCGGTAAGAACAGCAAAACATCGGACGAGGTAACAGCAGAACTATTGTAGTCCATGACAGAGCAATGTAGCTTTGATCTGCGTTTTCCATCGATTTCAAATGCGTAAACATATACAGCATAAGACAACAGAGCTGTATAAATAACCTGGTGCGTAATCAGAAAATCCTGGGGTTGAGCTTGGTGACACGAAGAAAAACACCAGCTGGAATAATGGAAAGGCAATACGAAATAAAAAAAAATTGTAGCGAAAAAAAAAAATAATTAGAACGAATTCAAAATGAATCCCTGCAGAAGCAAAGGGAAGTAAACAAATCGGGTTTCCATGCAAAACGTCAGAGATGATCCATCAAAATTCACATGAAACCACAATACGTATTTTCAGTGTCGCCTGAGTTATTTCATGACATATAAATTTATTCCTTTTTACGTATCCATCTACATATTCTTCAAATCTAAGATGATTTTGAATATCTAAAGCGTAACTCCTAATTGTAAATTGTTTCAAAAGTAATTTCAAAATCTGTATTTCTGTGATAAGCTAGGAAAAGCAATTTAACCAAATTTTATATTGTGTTATACATTAACAACAGACGTTTTTCCAAAGCATCTGTTTTCAAAGTTCGGTGATTTTTGCATGGATTTATCAATGTTATTTCAAAATGCACGCATACAAATTCATTCAAACAATTATTAACTAATTTTTAGACAGACAAACTCGATTATTAAGTTCGCATGCAACTTCGCCTGACATGCATTGATCCTTAAACAGAAGAATCACGTGCACGTGTTTGTTTGTTTGTTCGTTTCTGTGCGTGCATGCGTGCGTGGGTGTGTGTGTATGTGTGTGCGCGCGCGCGCATTACCTTAAGATAAAAAGCGAAAAAACATTGTGATTAATTCAACAGATTTATGGAAACCTGATTCTTCAGATATTGATGTTTTGTTGGTCTAGTTTTTTTAATTTCATGGGTTTTGCACATTTTTGCCACCTTTTTTTTTTCCCCTTATTTTATTTTTTGCGTCATTTAAGTGTTGGGGTGATTTTCTTTTTGTTTTGATTCATTTGTTTCGTATTTGTTTTCCTATTCTTTCTTTTTTTTCTTTTTTTTTTTTTCTTTTTTTTTTGGGGGGGGGGGGGGGGGGGGGGATGGGAGTGGTAGAGATGACGGTTTTGTTTTGTTTGCCTTTGCTTGTTTGCTCGCTTACTTTCTTGGTCCATAGTTTCCTGACCTGTTGGTTGGCAAAGTTCTAAAATGTCTGGCATTGTGAATGGGAAAGCCTATCTATAAACTTGTTTGAGTGCAAAGTCTCGGGGGGGGGGGGGGGGGGTATAATTTATTTTACCGCTTTTTCTACTCCTCCTCTTCCCCCTCCTATCCTCCTCCTCCTCCTTTTCCTTCTTCTTCTTCTTCTTCTGCTTCTTCTACACGCATGCGCATGCACTTAACATCATCTCTTAACACATACTCTTTCCCACTTTTTTCTTTCACATTTTTCATCAAACAATATAGAGATTACAAATGCGCATAAAGAGGACAGTGCGCCAAGTCATATGTACATTAGCATCATTCCTGTATAAACTGTTAATGGCATACTCTTTCCAACCTTACACCAATACACACACACACACACACACACACACACACACACACACACACACAACACATGTAATAACATAAATACACACACAGTAAACACATTGTCCCAACGCACCCACGCCACACGCACGCACACACACACACACACGTATTCTACACACACAATGCACACACACACACAACACACGTGTACACATGTTAAACACACACACACACAGACACGCGCGCGCGCACACCCTTAGACACACACACACACACCCGACCCCCCCCAACACCACCCCCCCACCCACACACCCCAGACACCCCCGCCGCCCCCCCCCACCCCCCCCCCCCCCCCCCCCCCCCCCCCCCCCCCACTCCCCACAGACGTTAAATTGAAGATATACTCGCG
>JADBJO010013292.1:35000-45000 GCA_016801955.1 Conus betulinus
AAAAATCCCACCTATACATGGCGTTGAAATCGACAGAAAAATCCCACCAATACATGGCTTTTCAAATCGACAGAAAAATCCCACCTATACATGGCACTGAAACCGACAGAAAAACCCCACCTAAACGTGGCATTGAAATCGACACAGAAAAATCCCACCAATACATGGCTTTCAAATCGACAGAAAAAATCCCACCAATACATGGCTTTCAAATCGACAGAAAAATCCCACAATACATGGCTTTCAAATCGACAGAAAAATCGCACCAATACATGGCTTTGAAATCGACAGAAAACCCCCACCTATACATGGCTTTTCAAATCGACAGAAAAATCCCGCCAATACATGGACCCCCACCTATACATGGCTTTTCAAATCGACAGAAAAATCCCGCCAATACATGGCGTTGAAATCGACAGAAAAATCCCACCAATACGTGGCTTTCAAATCGACAGAAAAATCCCACCAATACGTGGCTTTCAAATCGACAGAAAAATCTCACCAATACGTGGCTTTGAAATCGACAGAAAAATCCCACCAATACATGGCTTTCAAATCGACAGAAAAATCCCACCGATACATGGCTTTGAAATCGACAGAAAAATCCCACCAATACGTGGCTTTGAAAGGAATCAAACTCACAACCTCTCAGCCGGGATTCCGCGACACTAACCACGTCAGCATGGCGGCTGTTTGGCTGAGGAATCTGTGGTATTTCAGCACGAATTTCATTGTTGTCCAGCATTTTTGCATTTCTCGTGAAAAGGGTGTCAATTTTAATTTATCACGTTGGTTCACTGATACTTTCCTCATTCGTCTTTTTTGTGTTATTCATCAAAGAATGGGAAACAGGGTTGTTTTTTTTCTCCTGAAATCCATCGACATTTTTTTTTTAGGTTTTAGACATTGAATTCCAAGTCGCTGTCTTTCAACTGGTTGAAGAAATTCTCAGCTTTTCCCCCTAAAGTACACAGCATCAGAATCAAAGAGATTTTCAGGGACTGAAACATTCCGAGTATTCAACTGAAGAGGTTGTATCTATACCAGTGCAAACCTTCCACCCACCACCTCCACCCGTCCCTCAGCAAAATAAGGTTTTCGTCTGTTGAAGAGCGCAGTGGAAACGCAGTTCTCTTCGACGTTGTCTGTCGAGCCATGATGGTAAAAAGGGACTCCCTTTTCCGTTCTTGTGAACGCTCGCTTTCCCGAGTACTTTCTCCACTCCGAAAAAAAAAAACCTCATCTGCCACGTTCACTCTCCTCTTCACCATCCCCCCACCACCACCACCACCACCACCATCCCCACCACACCACCACCACCACCATCGCCATCACCACCACCAACACCAACACCAACACCACAACCCCACCTCTGTCACCACCACGGTGATTGCTGCCTCTTCTTTCTCCATCCCCACCACATTTCCTGCCACAGCCACCACTTCCCTTCCCCACAACAGCCCCCACCCCCCCCCCCCCCCACCCCCCCCCCCCCCCCCCCCCCACAATCCCCACCACCACCACAGCCACCAGCCCACGTCGCGTCTGCCAAACACAGCCCTCACCATCTCCGCCGTCACCACCTTGTCCCAGGGGGACACCCCCTACCTTCTCCATCCCCCTCTCTCCCCCCTCCCTTCCTCTCCCCCCTTTCCCTCCTTCCTGTCGTCTTCCCCCATCTTGTTCTCCCCGATCCCCTTGTGCCCAGGCTGGGCCAGACCCCCGGCCGTCAGCGGCTCGGAAAATCAAGTCATTATTGGACCTATCGATCTCCCCGGTCCGGGGGAGGTGTCACCCCGCTTATAATTCCTCCCGGAGTTTCTGGATCAGAGGAGGCATCTTGTGGAAGCCCCTGGTGGAGAGGGTGGTCTCTTCGTTAAGGCCTCCTTGGAAGTGAAAGGGGGGGGGGGGGGGAGCGGGAGGGGAGGAATGAGAGAGAGAGAGAGAGAGAGAGAGAGAGAGAGAGCGACCGACAGACAGACAAAAAGAGACGAAGAGAGAGAGGCACTAACACATGAGACACAGAGCAAGAGACAGACAGACAGACAGTCAGTCAGACAGACAGATATTAGTCAGACAGACTGACAGACAGACAGACAGACGGAGACAGAGACAGAGACAGACAAACAATATCCAGAAAGGCAGACAGACAGAGACAGTGACAGAGAGAGAAAGACACAGACAAAAAGAGACGGACTGAAGGGACAGATAGACAGAGACAGGGAGAGAGAAACCAACATCACAAAGACAACAGAAGGTGGAGAGTGGAGAGAGAGAGAGAGAGAGAGAGAGAGAGAGAGAGAGAGAGAGAGATGAATATCAATTGCGTGTGTGTGTGTGTGTGTGTGTGTGTGTGTGTGTGTGTGTGTGTGTGTGTGTGTGGAGGGAGCGGGGACAGAGAGGTAGAGAGAGAGGATGCGAGAGAGACAGACTCTAATCTCCTTCCACATACGTTTGCTTTCCATCAGAAAAAAGCACTAGCCTGCCAAGATGGAGGAAAGGGCCAACATTCTAGCCACATACTCACGACATCAGCCTGGGCAGACAGACAGACAGACAGACAGCAGAGGGGAGAGAAAGGAGGGATAGGCAGAGACAGGCTCAGACTGGGATACAAGTAGTAACACAAAAACAGAGATGAAAGGGGAAATGGGGACGACAAGAGAGAGAGAGAGAGAGAGAGAGAGAGAGAGAGAGAGAGAGAGAGAGAGAGAGGAGAGAAACAGTGACGAATACAATATGTAAGCTTTACACGTAATGAGTCGTCACGTACCAGCGGAATATACAAACATTTCCGAGACCTACATCGGTAACATTCAAACAGACAGATAGACAGTCGGATAGAAAAAAAAACAGACAGACAGAGACAGAGACAGAAAGAGAGAGGGAGAGAGAGAGAGAGAGAGAGAGAGAGAGTAGTGGAAGAGGGAGGGAGAGAGAGGGAGAAAGAAGTGAGAGAGGACAGACAGAGGCGGTGGTGAGAGAGAAGGAAAGAAAGAGACAGGGCACGGGGTTCCACACACACACACACACACACACACACACACACACACACACACACACACACACACACACACACACACACACACACACAACACACACACACACACACACACACACACACACACACACAACACACACACACACCACACACACACTCACACACATAACACACACACACACACACACACACACACACACACACACACATACACACACACACACACAACACACACACACACACACACACACACAACACACACACACACACACACACACACACACAACACACACACACACACACACACACACACACACACACACACACACACACACACACACACACACACACACACACACACACACACACACACACACACACACAACACACACACACACACACACACACACACACACACACACACACACACACACACACACACACACACACACACACACACACACACACACACACACACACACACACACACACACACACAGATACTCACACGCGCGCGCGCTCGTTTGTTTGGAAGAAATATAATTGTAATGTGAAATGAGTTCAATACTTGGAGGGATATGTAAACAGAAAATATGAGGAAAGGAAATCATTATCATAATAAACCGTCGCCATCACAGACATCATTTTCCTTGTGGTCACTGTCTGTATGGGCATATCTCTGTTTTCACTCTCACATACCGACTTCTTATTAGTCAAAATGATGCTTCAGATCCACCAGCACTTTCCCATCAAATACCTGCACATCATCAACATGTTCATTATCACAAAGCTAAACGTGATCAACAATTTTTGATCATAAACCTGAACATTATCAATGGCATGTGTAATACAATGAATTGTGCGTTTCTTAGGTATGAAAAACAAACTTATAACCAACCAGTTCACACACACACAAACGCACACACACACACACACACACACACGCACGCGCACGCGCACACACACACACACACACACACACACACACACACAGACACACACACACACACACACAGAGGCGCGTGCGCGCATGTACACACACACATACATTTCACCATACACACACGCTCGCGCGTGCTCGCACGCACGTACGCACGTACCCACGCACGCAACTCAGGACGAGATGAAGAGAGTCAGGAGAGAGCTAGGAAATGGGGAGAGAGGAGAGAGAGAGAGAGAGAGAGAGAGAGAGAGAGAGAGAGAGAGAGAGAGAGAGAGAGAGAGAGAGAGAGAGAGAGAGAGAGAGAGAGAGAGAGAAATGCATTGATGGTGATTTATTCAATTAGGCCATGGCCTCTTTTGAAGGGGTACGTGCACAAAAACTACAGGCACAGCAAACTGCCACAATGAAAACATGGGGATGGGCAACAAGGACAGAGAAATGTGAACAACAGAGTTGTAAACAAAGTACAGATCGAATTTTTTATGCTTTGTACAAATACATTGCACATTGTTTAACAATATGTCCACGGTTACATGACAAAAGCTATGTAAGTCGAAACAGCGAAGGCTGTCATCTGTACTTCCCAGGAATCGATTGGTTTCTAAGATCATTTAAAGCAGGACGACAAAATACAAAATTGACCTCATCTTCCTGTGCATGTTTACACAATGGACAATAAAGATCACGTTCAAAATGCTGTTTGTAGTGAAAACGATAAACAGTTGTATCAAAGACTTCAAATCGAAATTTTTCAATGATGTATTTTGAGTGTCTGTCCATATTCATTTGTTCATATGTTGGAACACAATGGGACGAATTAAACTGACTATACAAGTCCAGCTTTGTACTATCATGTATATGAGTGTTCCACACTTGCCACCTGCAGTCTATTTATCTCGTGTGAAGCATGCGTGAAAAAACAGCTGTATCACTTACACCCTGACTGAACTATACATGACCAGCCCAAGTTCATGCAGTTTCACTTTCACCTTTGTTACCCAGTTTACTTTGCCTCTTTCATCTAAATCATACGATATATTGTAGACTCTTTTCGGTTATCTTAATTCTTGCGTTCGTGTAAGTTTTAGCCAGTAAAGAATACATCTAATCATCGAATTTAAGCTAATCGGAAACCTATTTGTCCTGTCATATATTAAATCAGTCGACGTTTGTAATGATACACCAAGGAATCTTTCAGGACAAACAGATGGACCATTTCACAGGTTAAAGCCGCATTATCAAGCCCCCACACTTCGGCACCGTACTGTACAATGGGCTGCACCTCCGAATCAAATAATTTACAAAAAAAAAAAAAAACCTGAAGAGACTGATTTCCCTGTCTAGATAAATGTTGCATCATAAATACTACAGACACGCTTTGCCCGGCTTGCAAGATCATTACATGCAAGATGGAAGCTTAATCGTGTTGAGAAATAAATGCCTAGATATTTATATCCATTGACAACGGGCGTACTTATTCAATTACAAATCAATTTGCCCCCTATCTCCTTGATAGCCACCTTGTTTAAGACCATACTGTTTGCTTTTTGTCATATTCACTTTTAATTGATTGAACTAGGAGCACTGTACAGACTATTCGGCTGAGTTTGGAGACCCAAAACTGTTTCTGATAACAGGGCAACATCGCCTGCCAATAATAAATGAATACTTGTAAAAGGTCTGTGATAAATTGCACACCCTGTCTCCCAGTAGAAACAACTTCAGACGTTAATTCACGCCACCAGCACATTGAATGAAATCTTAAATATTTCACAGATATATAACTTTAGCTTTCACGCTGCTGTACATACCCATCATATATTTAAACTGCTTTCCCATGCACACCTTTTTTCAATAGAATCTGCCATAGAATACTCCTATTTACGGAATCAAAGGCTTTTTTCAAAATCAACAGAAACAATACACAATTTACAATTCGAAGAAAGTGTTTTTGTATAAATGCCATCAAGGTGAACATATGATCAACTGTAATTGCTTTGAAAACTAGCTTAAAATTTTCCCTTCAGGTTGTTTTCTGTTACCCATTCCTGTAATCTATAATTCACCACCGTACTGTATATTTTACTTGTTTCTTCACATAGTGAAATGCCCCGATAATTGTTAAGATTAGTTACGTTATCTTTATGTGTATAGTAAGAATGATTGATTCTGTCCACTTTTCAGGACAAATTCCTTTATCCAAGAGATTCCTAAAGAAAGATAAAAAAAAAAAACATAAGCAAATCTGATTAACAGCCATGTTTCAACAACTCACCAACAATGCCATGTGGTCCAGCAGCTTTACGAGTTATCTCCCTTGAAGCAAGCAGAAACTCCTTTTTAGTAATCGGGCGATCGAACGTGGCTACATCCTCAACAATATCCACACTATTACACAAAAAACTCCTTCATTCATAAATACATTATTTTAGTAGGTTTTTCAAATGTTTAATCAGGTTCAACGGGAATATTGTTTACCGGTTGTCTGTTTTTAAACGAAATGTTGTGCATCGTGTCCCAGAACTGTTCCTGGCGTTTAATGGACGAGACTTAACTCATTCAGATGAGCGTCATTCAACTGTTTCCTTATCTTCCTTAGTTAATGTTTACACTCACGTGTTTTTATGAAGTAACTGACTCGGGTCTTCTGTCATGTGTACGATTAAATCTGTTCAGCAGCTTACGAACCTTTTTTTTTTTCTTAAAACGCCACACTCGGAATCAAACCAAATCTTCACTTGCATAACTCTCGTTAGAATCTATCTTTTTTTTCATGCATTCTGCTGCGTCTTTCAAACATGAATCAAAAACATCCAACGCACCGTCGATGTTAGTATCAATAAGACGAAATGCATTAGACATTTTGTCCTGAAATTCCTTTGACGGAACATTACTAAAATGCACATCAGAAAGATCTTTCCAAACAAACTTTTGGGTACTATAGCTGTTAATGTTTTTTTTCATATAAACGGTTAAAGTTACGTTTGACAGGCAATTGATCTGACTTAATTCGCTCACATAATTTCAGCTAGCAAACATCACAAACAGAAGAAAATAATTCATAAGATATGAACAAAATAAATAGTCATTTACGCTGCACCCACTTTCTCACATACACGTGTAGCGACCGTTGCGATCGCCATAACACGTACCAGTTAGAATACAGAAATCGAGCGCAGTGCACATGTTTAACCACAATTTGCAATGGTTATTTAATGACTTGTGTTCAGAGCAACTTTCGATACTATGCAGGTGACTAGAGAGCTGGAAATCTAAAACTCTTCTTTTGCAGCTTTTCCTACAATGGTGAGAAAGATTTGACGTCATACTGTTCAGATCCCCCACAATAAAGCATGCAGATCACCATGAGTCGTCAATCAATCAGTCAAGAATTCTTCCAATAAAAAATACATTTTTACTGTCAAAATACGCATAGTGTGGGGATCCCTCAGGGAGAACATAACAAAATACATACAGAACATCTTTAACAGAGCCAAACAGTGATTTGTTCAGAATGAAAGCAAAAAGATGTATTTAATATCTACCGGTTTAACATGAGACGTATATCAATCTTTTATCAAGCATATCAGGCCACTAGATCGCCCTTGAGCAGTAAAATTAACAGGAGGAACACACACACACACACACACACACACACACACACACACACACACACACACACACACACACACACACACACACATTCGTATAGCCGGAAATTAGAGTTGAATAGTAAACTCCTCTGCAAACATTTCAACAAATTAACAAATAAAATACAAAGAATGCGTGAATGAGACAAAATCCATGTCAAACAATTTAGAAATAATCCTATTCCATTCCAGTGTAACAGCAAGGACGATTGTGTTGTATAACACATGCATCCCTATGCATCATCAAAAATTGGGACTTTATTTACAATTTCCGTATCAAGCGGGTCACGCCCTCGCTTACAACACCTCTTTTCCACACAATGCAACTCACCACACGAAATGTCCACTCCACTCCCAACACAACTCACCCACACATCAGCAATTTCACGTGCGACTGCACTGTCAGTTTCACTGGCTTGTGACAGGAATGACACCGGTGTCGTGCTAACAAACGAGTCGCCACACAAAAGCAGCTGACGTAGAGGACGACACAGAGACCGGCCGACACAAAAAAAAGGAAAAACAAACAAAACAAAACCCGCTTGGGTGGGTTTGATCCCCCCCCCCCCCCCCCACCCCCCACCCCCCAAAGCAAATCGTCCTCCGAAAGTACAAATCAAAATGTTAAAAAAATAAACATCAAAGAAACCAGCAATCTGAAAGAAACACTGATGTTAGAATCAAATGTTTGAATTAGCGTGCTTCAAGGAAATAAAAAACAACTCTGGAGGTAACATCTAAAACGATTTTTAAGCCATTTTTATGTGCTCCTCTTCTGAAAGAGTGGGATTTTTATTTAGTATGTGGTTCCAAATGGTATTTTCCTGTCGTTTGAAAAGCTCAAACTCGCCAATACGGTCAGAAATGTCATACAACAATAATAACAAAAGGAAAATAGTTTGAAAAATGTTAAATACTACCATGCGGTTTCTCTGTTGAAATAGGTTTGACAGGAAAAAGTTTTTACATTTTCTTATTCTGGAATAACAAGTAATGTTTATTTCAGTAGAAAATGATCGCACACAACACCTGTGTATGTACACACACACACACACACACACACACACACACACACACACACACACACACACACACACACACACACACACAGGCGCTCGCACACGCACGCACCTACGCACACACATACACACACACACACGACAAAATTGTTCAGTCTTACAAACACGTCTCACAAACATACTATTCCAAAAATGAAGACAACTTGGCCAAGTCATTCAACCACACAGCCGTGCATGTAAGTCTCCAAAATGTTTATCACTCTGCCATGTAATTAGTCACTACGTACAGATAGTAGGTCTTCCAACAACAGGATAACTTCGCCTGGCAATCTGTTCAATGCAAAAATGGTTTTCTAAAAACAAGATGAATTTACCTTGCAGACAGATGTCAAAAGCATAAGTGTTCAAAAAACCAAGACACCTGGACCATGCAGTCTGTAAGACGCAAAAAAAAAATTAGTTTTCAAAAACGAACGTAACTTTGCCATTCCAACACCCACACGTCTACAAACGTATGTTCAGAAACCAGGACAACTTCTTCATGCAGTCGGTCAGATGCACAAAACGTAAATTAACAAAAACGGCAAGCAAAGACGAAACCCAGGTTCACTCCACCATTAGACAGTTGGTCAGCTACCAAAAACATAAAACTTCAAAATCCCAAAATTACCAAAATCTATTTGCCATGCAGTTGGTCAGATACCAAGAGACATAAATCTAATAAAAGAATAAGATAACTCGGTCATGCAGTCGGTAATAATCTCCCCAAAAGATCTTCACCGAAAAAGAGGTAATGTTGCCATGCATTGGGTCAGACGTCAGAAACATAAACTCTTTTTAAAAAAATAAATAAATTAGCCATGCAGTCTATCAGATGCCAAAAAAATACATCTTTCACACAAAAAAGAGATATCTTTGCTATGCAATCGGTCAGATGTCAAAAACGATTCTTAAATAACATCGGTAAATTCGGCGTACATTCGGTCAGATGCCAAATATAAAATCACAAAAGGTATGTATATATTTTTGCCCTGCAGTTCGTCAGATGCCCAAAAAAACACACACCAAAAACTAACATACATTGGCTGTGCAGTCGATCAGATGCCAAAAAAAGAATAAATCTTTAAAAAAAAAATGAGAACAGTAACCTCCCCATGCAGTCAGGGTGCCAGAGATACAGATATTCAAAAGCTGAAATATCTTTTCCATGCTGTCAGATGCAGGAAAACATCAATATTCCAAAGCAAGGTATCTTTGCCGTGTGGCAAGTCAGATGCCAGAAACATAATCATTCCAAACCAAGGTATCTTTGCCATTTGGCAAGTCAGATGCCAGAAACATGAATCTTCCAAAACAAGACAGCTTCGCCATGCGGTCAGTCACACGC
>JADBJO010013292.1:50000-53180 GCA_016801955.1 Conus betulinus
CATTACCTTTACTGTTCTCTTCATCAACATCCCCAGTCAGTATATAAACCCATCCCCTTCTTCCCTCCACCCTCTTACCATCAACACCTTAAAGTTACATGTACCAACCCATCACTTCACTTCAGTCTCAGCCCACAATATCTTCCCACTACACACACACATACTACCATATATCCCACTATTTACCTTATACATAACTTATAGCTATCTTCCTTTCCCTTCTCTCACCACACCCTCTCTATTTCTCACATCAGTCTATTGTGTTATTCAGATACTTGTCCACTCCATTTCCCTCACTTCATTTGGTTTTCTTTTTTTTTTATTTTCATTCACTATTTCTTCAACATGTACTCCTGTTCCATCTTCCCTCTTTCCTATGCATATGTTGTGGAAATGTTGATAACCACACACACACACATATCACACACACACACACACACACACACACACACACACACACACACAACTAACACACACACACACACACACACCGCACACACACTTCACCATCGCCTTAGCCTCGGGATTGTTGCCACGGCAACCCTGCTGTTTAAGAATCCTCTAACCCACTCTCCTTTCTCCCATACCTACTTATTGACACCAAGACTGGTAGTAATCTTGTCTCTTTTTTTATATATAATATTTTGACCATTATTAGTATTCCTATCAGTAATATTATCATCATTACGACTTTGACTCGCACATTATTTCCCTTCCAACAAGCTAAGTGCATTTTCGTTATTTGTTTTTGTTTGTTGCACCTGAAGAAGACCTAAGAGGTTGAAACGCGTTGTGGTTTTGTCTTGTGACTCGTTTGTCCACGTTTCTCTGGCGGTTTCGCTGACATTTATTTAAGATTTGTTGAGAGCAAAAGTTAAAGGCCTCAACATTTGGGTGAGAGATCCATGATGATAATAATGACAGTAATAACCATGATATAACAACCATAATCATATCAAAATATTCAAGTAATCATTTTTTATTGTTACAACTGTATGAAGTCTTTCTTTCAACCCTATCCTCTCTTTCTTTCTTCCCTCCCCCCCCCCCCCCTACCCCACCCCCCCCCCTCCTCTCATTCCCTCTCAGTTTTTTCTCTTCCGCCACATTTGGTGTCGTGGACTTCACCTTCGACTTCAATGGAATGTAGAAGCTGGCAAGGTTTTGAAACCTCCCCTCCCCCTCCTCCAAAGGAAGAAAGAAGAAAAACGGTTTTAGCTGTACTGAATAATGATCATGCTACGTCACAACGTCCTGGACGTCCTAGACATCCCATCTGTCAAACATGCGTCAGTTCCTTATTTGTCTGTGACACCAAAACAGAACTTTTTCTCTTTTTAAAAAATGTAATGTCATTGCCAACATGTGTGTGTGTGTGTGTGTCCCCCCCCCCCCCCCCCCCCCCACTTCTTCTATTTCCCCTCACACAACCCCACCCCCCACCCCTTCCCTGCCCCTCAGAAAAAAAATAAGGGGGAAAGATCCCCCAACCACTCGTGAAATAAACGAACCTGACCGATCAAGTCATTTCCCCTGTGACGTCATTCCAGTTCTATTTGATTCCCCTATCCCACCCTCACCCCTTGTCTTACCCCACGAACACTCTTCAGTCAGAGAGCTGCTTCTTCCAAAAGCCAATGACGTCACCAGACAGGCTGTTCCATCCTTTAGTATCACCCGCTGCGTCAGTGGCCGTTTTTCTAGCCGGTCTGTCTGATGTGAAAAGTGTACGCCAGTTTTTGACTCGTTCCATCTTTCGTTGGTCTCCAGCAGCTGTGGTGAGAATGGTTTTGTGTCAGCTCCGTCCTGTGTAGTGACGACTATCCGTTCCTCACTAAAGTTGGGATGGATGAGGTGGCGGGGGAGGGGGGGGGCGTACAGATTGGTAACTGATCGATCTTGCCTACTTTTCATTCTTGTTAAGAACAGCTAAACGAGAAACAGATGTTGTCTCTCTCTCTCTCTTCTCTCTCTCTCTCTCTCTGCTCTCCCTCTCTCTCTCTCTCTCTATCCTATCGCGCGCGCGCGCGCGCTGCTCTTCTGACTTGTTTGCTTGTCCAAGATTGTTTGCTCATTCATTTGCTCAGGATCTCTCTCTCTCTCTCCCTCTCTCTCTCTCTCTCTCGTCTCTCTGTCTCTATCTATCTATCTATCTATCTATATCTATCTATCTATCCATCTATCTATCTATCTATCTCTCGCTTGCTTGTCCACTGTTTGTTTGCTCATTCATTTGCCCAGGATCTCTCTCTCTCTCTCTCTCTCTCTCTCTCTCTCTCTCTCTCTCTCTCTCTCTCTCTCAACAGGGAATGGAAGAATGTGAGCTTGCGTTTACTAGTTATGTTTAGCGTGTAAGGCGAGTGAAGGGGATGGGAACAGTATTTTTTGAACTAAGCGGGTGGGAATGGTAGCGTAGGAAAGGATGGTTATATATGGAAGTTTTTCCGACTGTTTTCCCACGTGTGGGTTAGTCATTGTTATAAATATGTGTGCCTCTCTAACAATGTGAGCGATTTGATAAGCCCATTACTTCCTGATACTTTGTTAATTTGTTAATTTAATCATTATTTATCTTCCTTATACTTTATTTTCATCATACTTTAATGAATCAATGTGTCAAGTCGTATGTACCCCCCCTTGCCTTAATGGCTTGTTAAGCTGAAGGCAATAAATCGTCAAAGCGTCAAAGCGTCAAGCGTCCCACACCCCCCCACACACACACACACACACCCCACACCACACACGACCAACACTTGCTGAATTCTGTAGTTGCTCGATTGTTTGCACTTTTGTTGTTCATTATGCTGATGTTATATGTAAACAGTTTTTTGACTTGCGCATGTATCTTTATTTTGTTAATTATTTACCTCTCCCCCTCCACCCCCACCCCCGCCCCCATGGCCCCCCCATCATCCCTTTTGTGTCTTGGCTGGTTGGTAGCCTCACAATCAGACAGGGTCATTGTTCATTCCTCTCGTCTCATCTCTCTCTGTCTCTCCTCTGTCTCTCTCCGCTCTCTCGTCTCCGTTCTCTCTTCCTCCTCCTCTCTCTCGCCCTCTCCTCTCTCTCTGTCTTTTCACCACCTAACCAGCCAGTATTAACTCAGTCCTGGACATGACCACTATACCACCTGAAATCCCTAGTTACACAGAGAGCTCAGCTGATATTGTTACCACATGT
>JADBJO010013293.1:0-2500 GCA_016801955.1 Conus betulinus
TGTGTATTGTCCATGTCATGACTGGGTTCACACTGTGTATTCTCCATGTCCAAAAACTGGGTTCACGTTGTGTATTGTCCATGTCATAACTGGGTTCACAAAGTGTATTCTACATGACATGATTGGATTCACTGTGTATTGTCCATGTCATGATTGGGTTCACGTTGTGTATTGTCCATGTCATAATTGGGTTCACAAAGTGTATTGTGAAAGAAAGAAACAAACACACAAAGCCGAGATATTTTGAAAAAAAATCATAGTAGAAAAACCAGAGCTATACATGCCAACGGAAAGTATCGCTGTATACCCCGACAGCGTGTCCTGGATGATCTGTGAACTATCACTGTAAGTCCCATCAACATGCCTTGGATGATCTGTGAACTATCACTGTAAATATCGTCAACATGCCTTGGATGATCTGTGAACTATCACTGTAAGTCCCATCAACATGCCTTGGATGATCTGTGAACTATCACTGTAAATATCGTCAACATGCCTTGGATGATCTGTGAACTATCACTGTAAATATCGTCAACATGCCTTGGATGATCTGTGAACTATCACTGTAAGTATCGTCAACATGCCTTGGATGATCTGTGAGCTGTCCCTGTAAATATCGTCAACATGCCTTGGATGATCTGTGAACTATCACTGTAAATATCGTCAACATGCCTTGGATGATATGTGAACTATCACTGTAAGTATCGTCAACATGCCTTGGATGATATGTGAACTATCACTGTAAGTATCGTCAACATGCCTTGGATGATCTGTGAACTATCACTGTAAGTATCGTCAACATGCCTTGCCTTGGATGATCTGTGAACTATCACTGTAAGTATCGTCAACATGCCTTGGATGATCTGTGAACTATCACTGTAAGTCTCGTCAGCATGTCTGGGATGATCTGTGAACTATCACTGTAAGTCTCGTCAGCATGTCTTGGATGATCTGTGAACTAACTGCTGATAGAGAGAGTTCTGACTTCCACAGAATAACAAAACACACCGCCGATCTGAAAGATCGGCACACGGTCGGCAGTGAGTTCTACGACAGCAAGGAAAAAACTGATGCTTTCTGTAAATGTTGGCATTGCTCAATTCAATTTGGAAAATAAAAAAAAAAATGATAAATTGGCAATTGAATTAAAAAAAAAATGATAAAATTGGCAGTTAGATAACTCTTTGCTCCTGGACTTATATTCTTTTTCCACTGGTGTCAAGGATACTATCCTTCGTCTAACCGAAAAACAAACCAGGAGGGTCTAATCTGATTCATGGCAGACTATTTATTCTTGTAAATTTTGGTTCCTTTAACTACACGTTTAACATGACTTTATTGAAGCCAAGATTTGGAAAATAACACGTAATACTTTTATTTATAGCAAAAATAAGTGACGGATCTATGCAGCAATTATCGCCCTATTTCCTCCTACCAAGTGTATAGGCAATGTTTAAAAATGTATACAGGGACAAAATTACTGCTTTTTATCATCTGATAACATGATTTACTTTTTTTGACTGGATTTATCCTTGATGATTCGACAATAAATCAGTAGTTATATATCAAATCATAATTTGTGTTCCTTTTTCGAAGGCGGAGTCAAGTAAGGTGTGTCTTTTGTCTTGTCTAAAGCTTTTGATTGTGTTGAGCACGGAAGCCTCATCTGTAGACTGGAAGCTAGTGGTGTAGGGAGAGGGTTTTTAGTCTGGTTCACCGGTTATCTGTCGAATCAAATTCAGGAACTTATCTGTCGAATCAAATTCTTTGCAGACAATGCCATCTAGCTCTTGTCACTCAATAACTATGTCTTTCGCTGAACTCTGAAGCGATCAAAGCTAAGTAAATTTTAGTTATATCATTCGTTTGTGTCTTACCTGAAGAAGACCTTAGAGGTCGAAACGCGTTGTGTTTTGTCTTGTGTCTCGTTTGTCCACGTTTCTCTGGGGCGTTCGCTACATTTTATTAAGATTTTTTTTTCAAATTCAGGAAGTTTTTGTAACTTTTTTTTTAAATTAAGGGTGCCTAACCAGACAAAACTGAGATCCCCACAAGGGTTTTCCAAGGCATACTTCAGAGACCCGATTTATTTTTCATTCAGTGTAATGAAACTGCAGGCAGTTTTGAAGTCGAAGTTGAACTTCTTTGCAGACAATGCCATCTAGCTCTTATCACTCAATAACTCTGTCTTTCGCACGTAAATCGTCAGTCCAGACCTACTGAAAATAAACTATTGAGCTAAGTGGTGGAAAGTACAGTTTAGTGAGGAGAAAACAGAATGACAAGGTAGTCAGTTTCAGTTTCAGTTTCATCAAGGTGTCATTGCGTGCGGAATCGTCCATATATACGCTACACCACATCTGCTAAGTTTTGAGACCACACAGCGCGAGATTTAAAGCTGATAGATAGATGAATTGATGACTAAGATGAGAGAACTGAATTCGAAGGTTCATGGCTACGACTTAACAGATGTCTGATTTGTGCATCAACCCAGCACCCT
>JADBJO010013293.1:10000-15000 GCA_016801955.1 Conus betulinus
TTTTTTGCAATGCCTCTTGGTATTCTGCTGCTGCATTGTTGAATACTCTTTCATTATGTGACAGATTAGATAATCTCTTGTTTATGCCATTGGGTATGGTTTTTAGTATAGATGGTGGGTGGTTGCTATTGATGTTTACATAAATGGGTGTGTCATTCGGTTTCTTGTATGGTTTTTATATATGTGGTTGTTGAGGTCAAGTGTTATGTCTAAGTAGTTCACTACCTTTTTTGTTTGCTTCTTCGATGGTGATTTTTAAGTTATGGTTTTGGAAAATTTTGCATAGTTCTTTTTTCTTGTTTTCAATGGTTCTTGGATTGTTGTTTAGCGCGGCGAGGCCGTCGTCTCTGTACAGTTGCTTTCCGAGTTGCTTTTGGATGTTGGATAGTATAAACAGTCCGACTAGTTCACATGTTTTCGGCACCGTCATACGATCCCATGGTCACATCAAATGTTGAGTTTTTTTATTTCGTTTTCTTGATCCATGTATCGTTTTCTGCTGTAGGGCATCACCATACAACAACATTTCAAAAAGATGCAACCTATGTTCAACAGAAAAATGGTTAATACTATGCAAACCATACTTAGCAACCCTAAATACTAAAGTAGAAATAGTAAACAACTGCAGGCACAAATGGAAATCGTTGTCAGCAAACGCACCCTGAACTGTAAACAACCCCAAAAAAACCGAACAATACGTGCAGCCAATCCGCACGTGCAAACAGTGACATCAGGCCATATAACACCGGCAGTAGGCGCCCCAAAACCATCCTGACGAGAGCGCTGGCTCGAAACAGATCTGTTGGCGTTTTAAAACTTCCTTTTATCATCCTATTTTTAACAGCCCAAGGGGTTGAGCACTCTCTACGAATTTTATTAGCATTTTAACAGTATTTTTGATATTTTTGATATATATATATATATATATATATGTATGTATGTGTGTGTGTGTGTGTGTGTGTGTGTGTGTGTGTGTGTGTGTGTGTGTCCCACATCTTTTGATCTCTCTTGCATCCTTGACTGGATCCTCAAGCATTGTAGGCTCAAAGATTGTCCCCCACACTTTATACTATTTGCATGTTTTCGGTTTTTCAGCAACTTTTTCCTCTCCACTCTTTCGTTTTGTTTCATTTACTACCTTCGCTGGCTGCTTTGGGGGTGCTGCTGGATTCTCTTTTGAGCCCTTGGTGCTGAGAACACCATGGAGTTATGGACTGTGGTGTGTCTATTTGACGCCAAGAGCACAGACACAGTCAGTCGTGTCTCCTGACGAATCCGATCCAGCAGACGAACGGCCTAGAAGTAGGCAATACCAAATAGTATGATAAAAGGAAGTTTTAAAAATCAACAGATCTGTTTCGAGCCAGCGCTCGTCAGGATGGTTTTGGGGCGCCTACTGCCGGTGTTATATGGCCTGATGTCACTGTTTGCACGTGGGATTGGCTGCACGTATTGTTCGGTTTTTTGGGGTTGTTTACAGTTCAGGGTGCGTTTGCTGACAACGATTTCCATTTGTGCCTGCAGTTGTTTACTATTTCTACTTTAGTATTTAGGGTTGCTAAGTATGGTTTGCATAGTATTAACCATTTTTCTGTTGAACATAGGTTGCATCTTTTTGAAATGTTGTTGTATGGTGATGCCCTTTTTATGATTTTCCAGGATATGTTATAGTTTTTTTTTTTTGTCTTTAAGTCTCCAAATATATTTGCTCAGTTCTGTTTGGTTTTTGTATTTTTCTTTGTTGAATGACTGTTTATGGTTTGCGTATCTGGTTTTGAAGTGATTTTCAGTGATCCCTATGTATGTTTCTTTTTCATTTTCTGATGTCACAGTGGCTTGGTATACAATGTTGTTATAGAGGCATTTGTTGCTTAAGGGACACTGTTCTTTTTTAGCACAATTGCAGGATTTCCTTTCTTCACCCTTCTTTGCTGTGTGTTTTTTTCATTTTGTTGGATGAATCAATTATATTTTTAAGGTTAGGCATGCATGAATATGATAGTTTGATGGTGTTCTTGTTGAATATTTTGGACAATTTGTGTTCTTTTTGGGAAGGATGCTGTCAAAATTTTGAAAAATTCTTTTCCTACGTTTTGTTTTTACTCGTCCATCATATGGAGGGTTGTACCATGTGATTTTCCTTTTCCTGCTTTTTTTTTTTTTGTTTTGTTCATGTTGTTATCTGGGTTGTATTGTAGTTTGTAGCTGTAACCACTTTTTTGCAATGCCTCTTGGTATTCTGCTGCTGCATTGTTGAATACTCTTTCATTATGTGACAGATTAGATAATCTCTTGTTTATGCCATTGGGTATGGTTTTTAGTATAGATGGTGGGTGGTTGCTATTGATGTTTACATAAATGGGTGTGTCATTCGGTTTCTTGTATGGTTTATATATGTGGTTGTTGAGGTCAAGTGTTCTAAAAAAGAACAGTGTCCCTTAAGCAACAAATGCCTCTATAACAACATTGTATACCAAGCCACTGTGACATCAGAAAATGAAAAAGAAACATACATAGGGATCACTGAAAATCACTTCAAAACCAGATACGCAAACCATAAACAGTCATTCAACAAAGAAAAATACAAAAACCAAACAGAACTGAGCAAATATATTTGGAGACTTAAAGACAAAAAATAAACTATAACATATCCTGGAAAATCATAAAAAGGGCATCACCATACAACAACATTTCAAAAAGATGCAACCTATGTTCAACAGAAAAATGGTTAATACTATGCAAACCATACTTAGCAACCCTAAATACTAAAGTAGAAATAGTAAACAACTGCAGGCACAAATGGAAATCGTTGTCAGCAAACGCACCCTGAACTGTAAAAAACCCCAAAAAAACCGAACAATACGTGCAGCCAATCCGCACGTGCAAACAGTGACATCAGGCCATATAACACCGGCAGTAGGCGCCCCAAAACCATCCTGACGAGAGCGCTGGCTCGAAACAGATCTGTTGATTTTTAAAACTTCCTTTTATCATACTATTTTTAACATATATATGTATGTGTGTGTACCTTGAGGTAGTTTGCAGTATTTCACTTCCTTCAAGAAGGTAACTATTTCTACGCATATATATATATATATATATATATATATATATATATATATATATATATATATATATGTGTGTGTGTGTGTGTGTGTGTGTGTGTGTGTTTAGAAACTGTTATCTGCTTGAAGATGGTAAAATACTGTAAGCTGCCTCAAGGCATGTCTAGAAAAAGCAACTGCAAGCTGCCTCACCGCGTGTTTAGACAATTCAACTGCAACCTACCTCACAGTGTGTGTCTAGACAAAACCAATTGCAACCTACCTCACGGCCTGTCTAGACAAACCAACTGGAAGCTACTTCAGGGCGTGTCTAGACAAACCAGCTGCAAGCTAGCCCAGGGCATGCCTAGACAAACCCAGTGGAAGCTTGTTGAAGGCGTGTGTAGACAATTCAAATTTCCATCTTTCCAACGGAGTATCATAGCCGAGAAAACGTTTGTGCCTCTGGACGTTTGAGATTGCAACAAATCATATTGTTCATACTTGTGACAGGACTCCCACCCCTACAGAATCTGTGAAGTAATACAGTGACATCTTGGAATAATTTCCAGATAAACCATTACGCGTTTTTGCCCACGTAAGCGTAACTTAACGCCAGAGTAAAGAGAGATGGGGACGTGGGGAGGGAAATGGAAGGGGAGGGGGTGGGGGGGAGGGAATGGAGAAGTGATAGGGAAGGTGAGACGAAGCCAGAAGAGGATCGGGGTTCGTGAGGAGGGGGAGGGGGGGGGGGGGGGGGTAGTGGAGGGGGGGGGGAAGCCTTGTCAAACCCTGGCTTTACGTATGTAGGCCGGGGGAGGGGGGCGGGGAGCTTTGTCTTGGCGTGGGCCCACGTGGCGGGGTCCGAGCGCGGCCCGGGGTATCGGGTCTCCCCACACACTCCACACATGCACGGGCTTGAGATGCCCGTCAGACGTTCTTCACGTGCCAGAGCCGGCTCGTGGCTGGGGGGGCCCTGGCGGTCGGCGTGATTGTCGGGGGTGGAGCGGCGTCAGATGGCGGGCCCGTGTTTCGCCGCAGGCTGCGGAATAACATTGGTTTTGCCGCCCGCCTGTCGTCACCCGAGAACCCGCATGGCATTCTGCTCCCTACACTGGAACTTGCCTCTTGTCTTCAAGCTCCTGCCTCGACTCCCTCTGTCGGTCACTCCGCACAGGCTTGTCAATGATCAGGGTGGGGGTGGGGTAGGGTGGGGGGTGACTTCGCTTGAGAGGGGGAAGGGGAGGGAGGGAGGAGGGCCGGGTGGGGGTCGTCTGATTCGCCTTCACGGGTCAGGGAGTTCAGCGGTGTATGATGGGAGGTTTTTTTTTTCTTTTTTTGTTTTTTTTTTTATTGAACCAGCGCGTGCACGACTATGCGGCAGACGTCGGCATCCGAGTGAAACGCCTGGGCTGAGAATGTGATGTTTGTGTCTGAGGAGGCTTACAGGAGTCTGCATGCCACCCCCACCCCCCACCCCCTAACACACCTTCCCCCCCCCACCCCCCCCACCCCAGCCTCCTCCAACCCCCTAATGGCTCCGCTAACACACACTGAACACATGATGAGCCTGAGAGGGTGCAGACACAGAAATAAATGCAAGTATATCATCACACACACACAGGTGCAGACACAGCGAAACAAGCAGACGCGCGGATATAGTTGCATAGACAGGCATATCGACTTATATGACAAAAACTCAGGTAGAGGGAAAGAAGATGGATTATCATGGTAGACAGAGAGATAGATAGGTACATAGAGAAGTGGGAGAAAAACGGATGGATATATAAACACATAGCTGGATAGCTGGACGTTCGGAATTGACGAAGGAAACCCCCCCCCTTTTCACTTGATTTTATTAACATTTTCATCAGATTTTCAATCGAAGTCTTATTACGGAAAATAGTGTTATCGAAAAAAGAAAACTGGAAGAGGGTGAGATTTGCAAAGAAAGAT
>JADBJO010013293.1:20000-22500 GCA_016801955.1 Conus betulinus
AAAGCCGGGGCGACACCAGACAACCAATCTACACCAGTGGGGCAGTCACCAGCCACAGGAGAGAACAACTGTCTTCTCCGAAGCAAAGCTAAGTTTGCTTACCACCTGGACTCAAACCCATCAGACCCTTACCCTCACTTTATGATGAAACAGTGAGAACCTGTCTATGAGTACCATTCTGGCTACAGCACTGGGTGCTAGCAAGCAGAATGGATGTATAATAACCATATACATTCAGTGTAACGTAGACAGAACCCCTGTATGCCAAATTATGCTTGCTGCACAGAGTGCCAGCGAGTAAAGTAGGAGTGAGGAAGACCCCCATTGTGGTAGTCCAATGAGAACTGAAACTCAGTCTATGGAAGGGACGTGCCATTTCTTATCTATGTGTAAGTAATAAAAGTTGATGTGTGAAAGTGCACTTAACTTGTGTCAGTTCCCTGTTGTTTCAATCGAATGTTGAATGTTTGAACTTCTCTCTTCAATTCTGTATCTCAGAGCTATAAGTACTTTTAATTAAGAGAACAAGCCTAAGGAAAATTATCTCAGAGCCATTCTTCTGTATTTTATCAATAACCGGAACAAATAAAAATTTCTTTGATGACTAGTACCGGAAAGTTGCTCCTTCCACCACTAGTAAGAGAGGGGGTGTAGGTGAAAAGTAAGATAATTCTCATCGAGAAATTATTCTAAGTCCTTCCCCTAGAGGACCCACCTACCACTCACATCAATCTCGTCACAGATTTAAAGTTGTTAAAGTGTTTGCACCAATGTCATTAGTCTAACAGCGAGTAGGACTGAAAGGGGTTTTTTTTGATTGAAGTCATGTGTGAAGTTGTGCTGTTAAAGCTGTGTTGGTGTCTTGCCACCTGTTGAGTGCAGGTACTCGCTGAGGTTTCTGTTCATATTGTCTCCCCTTGTTTACCACATTGCTTTTTTCAGCACGTGCGGACACCGATCCAGACAGTCAGTTTATCCGATCACAGTCTGTGGAAGATCTCTGGTAGATGTTAGAGAATTTCGTGCAGCTACATCAAATATGACGCCGTACTATTTGCTTATAATATATGCACTTGACAATTTGATTTTCAAAATATCAAGTCGGAAACTACTTGTGACTATGCTGCAGTAACATATCACTGAACTGGATGTCCATTAATGAAATGTATTCGCTCTCGTGTAATCTAGCTCAAGAAGCTGACTCCAGTGAAGCATCATTGAAAACACACACACACACACACACACACACACACACACACACACACACACACACACACACACACACACACACACACACGCACACATATCTAATATCACAGCATTGTGAAAAGACGTTAATATAATTTCGTCTAATATCACAGCATTGTGAAAGGACGTTAAAGAGAAGAACGACGAACGAACGAACACACACACACACACACACACACACACACACACACACACACACACACACACACACACACACACACACACACACAAACACACAAACACACACATACGCGCGCGCGTGCGCGCGCACTCACACACACACACACACACACACACACACACACACACACACACACACACACACACACACACACACACACACACACACACAACAAACAAACAAAAACAGACACATACACACACACACACACACACACACACACACACACACACACACACACACACACACACACACACACACACACTCACACACACGCGCGCGCGCGCGCGCGCACTCTCTCTCTCTCTCTCTCTCTCTCTCTCACTCACTCACTCACTCGCAGACAGACAGACACAGACAGACAGACAGACAGACAGACAGGGAGAGACACAGAGAGAGAGAGAGAGAGAGAGAGAGAGAGAGAGAGAGAGAGAGAGAGAGAGAGAGAGAGAGTATAGTTCTGAAACGAGCCGTACGATTCCATTCCATGTAGATGCCAGGTCAGGAGGTTAAGTCTGATGGTGGCTCTGCCCTCAGGTCAGACTGTGGGTATATACAGGCACCACTGTGGACCTGATGGGCCACGTCTTCCTCAGCCTGTCATGATGCAGCAGTCCCTGTGTCGTGTGGTGTTTTTCCCACAGGGACTGCAACAGTCACACCTACATCGCCAAGATGCCACGGTGCCAGACTTGTAACGACCTGCAGACGGTTCCAGACTGTCAGGAACATGTCATCTGGCATCAGAGTTCAGGTTACGGATGATTTGTGCTTGCTATGTTAGGAGACCTTCAGCTGACGTCCAGCAATACTTTCGGCGTTTACCATGTAAGAACTATCAAGGATATTTTTTTTATTGTATCCCTTTCTTTAGGATAATTTGAGATTGGTTAGATTTTCTAAACACGTAAGCTGACTGATCACATGCTCCGTGTCCCCCACTCACCTTGGCCCCATTCTGAAAACCATCGACACCGCCCTCTGGTAGAGACAGATAAAGGCGAAGGGGCGTGGCCTGTGTGTTCTCAGAGGAGCGTTCAGCATGACTGTTCATCCGGCTCATGGATGTAC
>JADBJO010013293.1:27500-30000 GCA_016801955.1 Conus betulinus
GCAGAAGTAACGCCATGTCTTCGTCTTCTTATCACTTCTGAGGCCAGCTTCTTCTTCTTCTTCTGCGTACGCGGGCTGATACTCCTGCGGACACACTCCCTGTACGGCCAGGCAAGGATTAATCCCATCTACCCAATAAAAGGAGTGGAGTTTTGTGTGTATGACCGTTTTTTTCAATCCCACCATTAAGGCAGCCATACTCCATCTTCGGGGAAGGAGGCCAGTTAATTCATGAGCTTGAAAACAATACAAGACCAGGTACGTGACCTTGTTTCATCCTACGGGACCATTTAACATTGTCTGTCAATTTTCCTCTGTGTAACATTCTAGCTTTTACATTAATGTACATGCTACAAACACACATAACAGCATGCCTTCAATTCTTTGTTCACGTGTATAGGCTTTAGTACATATTTTTTCTTTTTTTTTCACTAACGATCACATTGCACCTGTGTAGCACTTTTTCAGAGCAGGCGTTCATTTTTGTTTTATTGATGTATATTACTACCATTATGTTATGTTTGACTTTGAGAAAAAGAACTTTTGTTTTTGACGAGGGTGTAGTAAAGTCTAGTGCTAGCTAAGTAGATTAGTAACGGCAATATAAGAAAAGCCTAACTTTCGCCAATACTTTTATCGTTGTGGAAGAAATCATTACCGTCATTGTCATTGTTGGTTTTTTTTTCTTCACTAATTCAAAAAGACATGATCAAAATGAATGCAATACATATTTAAGATTAAACGACAGCTGTTTCTATATCATGTGTAAAAATGTTCACATATGATCGATTGTAGAATACCCGTTTTTTAAGCCCCTGCTTTGTTTCAGTTCTCAGATTATTCTTCTTCAGTACACACCTCTGGTCTACAGTTAATTATTGTGACATGAGTTTGACTTGCATAGCAAATTGAGATGCTCCAAGGATTACCAGGGTCATTGTTAACACTTGTTTACGAAGAGGACCTACCACACATTCCGTCCAGGTCTTCGGAAATTTACCCTTATCAACTGGCGTTGCAAAAAATGTTTTTAAAAAAACAAAACACAAAAAGATTCAGTGCCTCAGTTTCTCAATTAAAAAAAAAAAAAAAAATATATTCAGCGTTTTCCCAGTTACACCATTTTGGTCCAGCGGCTTTATAAGTCGTGAAATCTACGCAATGTCAACATACCTTCTTCCCTGGATGTAGTCGATTCAAGGAACTTATCTCCCCTGTTCGTTTTCATTATAATGCAAGGACACTTTTCCCCTGTTTTTTCATTATAATGCAACACGTTTTGTGTTAAACAGTTGTCTCCTATTTCGATTGAAGGTTTGAAACCCTGAAACCAATCACCAGTCGTTAAGTTATGTCGCTGAATTGTTTTGATAGGATTGTTTTGTACATTTTCTAAGAATATTTTCTGATTATTTACGGAGGTTTTTTTGGTCCTCAACTCAGTATGTTCTTTGTTCCGCCTTCGTTTTACCTTTTTACGTTCTCTTTTTTGCACAGCAGTATACATCAATGTCTGATCAATCTTTTGAATCACACACACTTTTTTTTTAAAGAATTTGGCGTTTGCTATACTTTCTGCGCGCATTCCTTATCATACCAGTTATTGTCTTTGTCAGATGCATTTAAATTTTGTTTTCATACAATCTACATGGTTTTCATATAGACCTCAAACACATTGAAGGTATCATTACAATCAAAACTAATCAAACGATTAGCATAATCAAGCAGCACTAACATTTCGGAGGTGATAGCACTGTTGCAAGTCACATACATTTTTAGTGGACTTATTTATCTTCATATGTGTAAACGTTTTTTTTTTCTTTTCTAAGTAAACTGAAACGCATCTCCACAGGTACACACGGTCTAATTCCTATCTTTCTATTAAAAACATTTCATAAGATGATTAAAAAAAAAAACAACGAAAAAAAACAAGTCCTTTGACAGTAAAAGCAGTCATTGACGCTTTATTCGGATTCATATATCAAACTAAAATTTCCATTAAAAAAAAAAAAAAAAAAAAAAAAAAAAAAAAACCCACCTAAAACAAAAGCAGGGGAAAGCAGCCTAGGATGGAACTTCCGCTACAGTTTTGATTTTCAATGAAAATCACCTGCTACAGTTTTAATATTTTCAGTGAACATTGTCCACTACACACTCTTGATTTTCAGTGAAAATCACCCCCGCTACAGTTTTGACATTTTTAGTTATCATTGTTCACTACACTCTTGATTTTCAGTGAAAATCCCCCGCTATAGTTTTGATATTTTCAGTGATCATTGTTCACTACACTCTTGATTTTCAGTGAAAATCACCCGCTACAGTTTTGATATTTTCAGTTAGCATTGTTCACTACACTCTTGATTTTCAGTGAAAATCACTCGCTACAGTTTTGATGTTTTCAGTAAACATTGGCCACTACACTTGATTTTCAGTGAAAATCACCCGCTGCAGTTTTAATGTTTTCAGCGAAAATCACCCGCTGCAGTTTTGATATTTTCAG
>JADBJO010013293.1:42500-45000 GCA_016801955.1 Conus betulinus
TTTATTTGAACTATTGATATATTACCCAAAACTAGCATCATTAATCAAGTGAAATTAAACAAAAAGAGCAGCAGTAAAAAAGAGAGAGAGAGAGAGAGAGAGGGGGGGGGGTGAGGACATGTCATTATTAAATTTTCTGTTTCTTTTTACACAACACTGTATGCTAGATACTGCATCGGATTTTGATTAGACAGTGACAATTCATCAATGAACTTAACAAGACACATATCTATCATTGTGTAGTTACAATGCTTTGAGAGAGTAAAGAACTTTTACGTATTACAATGTTTTGACAGAGCAGGCCTATAGAACTTTAAGTACTGGCATTTACATGCACTAACATAGCGTATCGATGATAATAGTAGCGTATTTTGAAGCTGTAATACTTAAGACAGCAACAATCACTTTGTGAAGATAAAGTGAAATTATATTGTTCATGATACAGTAAAAACATGTATTTGGGGTGGGCATTGATCATGTCAAATATACTGCATTTGTTCATAATCCGTGTGAGTGTGTAAAGTACGTAAACAATTTTCGTCTGAAAGATTTTGAGCTTCGATAGCATTTCAGCTCTTGTGGAAGCGAGTTCCAGAGAAGAGGACACAAATAGATCAATTCTTATTATTTGGAACTGGAATTTTGTTAACTTTCTAGAGTTTGAGGTAAAGTTTGATTGAATGGCATGTGGAGCTAGCCCAGACACACAATTTTTTTTTGTATGAACATTCCTTTATTGATAGCAAACATATTCCTCAGTGGAAGACCTCCAGTTTGAATATAGTCCAGTTCTGTGAGTTTCGAGGATTTCAGGAGAAGTACTTTAAGGGCGCGATTATAGATGCTGATTAGAGGTTTCATTGAATTTGCGCTAACCGAGTCAAATAGTGTCGAGCAGTAATTGATTGAGGAGAGTATGAATGCATTCAGGAATAATTTTCTGGCATGTAAGTTCAAAAAGTGCTTAATCCTAATATTTGCAATATGTTTTGATGTGAGCAGTTCCATGATAAATTGTTGTCAAAAATTACGCCCAGTTCACGATGATTGTCTACTTCCTCACTTCTTACACTGCTGATTGAAGGGAACTGTTTTATGTTTTGTCGTCTTTGACGGTTTGTTATAAGCATAACTTTAGTCTCGCTGTGATTTAGTGACATATATGATTCACTCTACACCATTCACTTAATAAGTCTACAGATTTTTGTAATGAGGTATACACTGAATTAATGTGATTAGAGTCGTTTGTACGTATCGTCGTATCATCACTAAAGAGTTCACAATATTCTTCAACAATATGAAGATGGAGACCATTTACATAGAAAATAGGAGAGGACCTAAAACTGAGCCCTGGGGTACTCCATATTTGACAGGTAATAAATTGGATGTTGAAGAATTCAAACAGACAAATTGTTGACGATTGTCAAGGAATGATGAAATCAGCTGGTGCACGTTTCCTGTTATGCCATACAGTGACAGAAATTTTGCACAACAGCTAGTGGTCTACGACATCAAAAGCCTTTGAAAAAATCAACAAACAATGCTTCACAATGTTTATTTTCATTGATATTCATATGCTAGTGTTTCTACTAGGTTTGTTAGAGCAGTATGACACGAACTATTTTTCCTGCAGCCAAATTGGCTGTCACTCAGTAGATTATGTGCCTCAAGATGGTCGTAAACATGTTTATTTATGTGGGTTTTTTTTTCTAAGAGTTTTGGGGAAAAAAAAACTGGCAAAATAGATATTGGTCCGTAATTGGTTGGATTAGAATTGTAACCAGATTTGTAGATGGGAATGACTTTTGCTGCTTTGAGCTGTGTTGGAAAGTGACGTTTTTCAATGCACAGATTGTAGATGTAAGTAAGCGTTTCCGATATGATCGGAGCTGAAAGTTTTAGAGTTTTACTATCAATTCCGTCCAATCCACGACTCTTCCTGTCTCCTTCAGATGACGTAAGGAATAGTAAATATCAGTTACAGACATTAAGGGGATTGACAGTTGGGATTGAATATTCTTGGATTTGCAGAACAATGTTAGTTTTTCAAGGTAATTCAGTTGAGTGAGATTTTGAGTAATTGCACTTTCTGCCACACTTGTAAAATGTTGATTGAGTTCGTTTTGGGGTGATGCCACTTATGTGACACGTGTTTAGATTGCGATGTTTTTATTCGTTAATTCATTGATAGCTTTCCGTATTGACTGTGATTTTTGTCTGGATTAAATACACCAGATCCTGGTAACATTTCTTTTGTGCAGCGCATTTGAGTGAATTGACCTTATTATGCTGGGTTTTTTTTTTTTATTCCCTGACTTACCTCCTTTCTCAAACAGACCTTCGCGTCGGAATATTTCAGTTTGTATTTCTTCAGGCATCCATTTAGATTCGGGAGTGTGTTTCACTCTACGTGTGTTTGTATGGAGCATGTCTATCATAAACGGAATTTGAAAGTTCGTTACCAGTACTCCAGAGCGTCCTTTGGATTAAAGTAATCATA
>JADBJO010013293.1:50000-53177 GCA_016801955.1 Conus betulinus
TGGAACAAGACTGACAGGTCGATGCTTGGCATTGTTTGCAGTTTTCGTTTGGCGGCTCAGCATTTTAACATTTGGTGTCACGTTCCCGGCTAATGAACAGGTCACTGAGCGTGACCATTCCGCGATGACCGCCGGTCAATTAGAGCAAGCTGCATGGAAATAAACTAACAGCTGTACATTCTGGAAAAAAAAAAAAAAGAATCTTTGTCCTCTAATCACCGATATTCACCGTGTTGGCAATAAAATGATGATTACGCATTAAAAAAAAAAAAAAAAAAAAAAAAAAAACCTGAATTTCAGATTTGGTCGAAGACACTTTCCTGGAACCTTAGTCATCTAACAGAATGTCTTGTTTGAGAACCCCCCTCTTCTTATTTTCAGACTCCACACCCTTCTCAGTCATTGCAGAAACTCACAGTCCCAATGCCTCACGTGTCCTCCCTTCCTTCCTTTGTGTCTCCACCGACCCCCCCCCCCCCCCCAGTCCTAGCAATACAAATCAATGGAAAGACTCACTTCGACGAATTTCCTGATGGCTTTGAGTGCATGACTGGCCTGAAATCCTGCTCCTGTTGTCAGTGACTTCAAAGGTCACAGGACACATCCTTCTCATGCTTTCACTCGCCGTGTGATGAGCCTCTTTGGGTCTTACGCTCTGTTCATCTCCTTGACCCAAAGAGCTGTGTATTCCGCTGTTCCAGGCAGTTTTACCCAAACCTCAGCACGCCTATTCTGTCCTCGACTGTTGGAACTGTTTAACTCTGCATCTCCGGTTCCTGGCAGATATATGGAGACTAGGAACGCTGCCTCTTTCTACACACCTTGCCTCCTTTGGTGAGAGTGTGTACTCAACAGATGTCGGCCACATTCTTCTGCAGAGCGTCTCCACAATAGTCTGTGTGACTAGGACTGGTGTACAGCCTGCATCAAGATACAGAGTCCTTTACCCTACATCCACACACAAAGTCCTTTACCCTACATCCACACACAAAGTCCTTCGTCCTACATCCACACACAAAAGTCCTTCACCCTACATCCACACACAAAGTCCTTCGATCTACATCCACACACAAAGTCCTTTACCCTACCTCTACATCTACACACAAAGTCCTTTACCCTACATCCACACACAAAGTCCTTCGCCCTACATCCAGACATAGAGTCCTTCACCCTACATCCACACACAAAGTCCTTCACCCTACATCCAGACACAAAGTCCTTCACCCTACATCCAGACACAAAGTCCTTCACCCTACATCCAGACACAAAGTCCTTCACCCTAAATCCACACACAAAGTCCTTCACCCTACATCCAGACACAAAGTCCTTAACCTTGCTGACCTGTGGGCAGTGCCCAATGTCTGAACCCAAGCGTGGAAATAGAACAGCAGAAGGACAATGGCACCTGACCGGACTCTCTGGTCATAATCAGACCACTCACACCGCCACTTAGTCTGTTCATAGAATTGGGCCGCAGGCAAAATCCACATTTCTTTTCAGTAACGCTCTGCAAGTACGGAGCTGCTCCACATGGCCAGAAGGTGCCGGTGAACACACATTCTGCTCCATGTCCTCTCTGTTCTTCTGCCTGAACCTCCCAGAAAGTTCGGTCATTTCTTTGTGAAACGAACCGATCACCACAGCAATAATTTGCTCTGCTCTTCAGAATCTTCCTATCGACATCAGTCAGTACCGAGACAGCACTCTCCAAACTGGTATTGATCTGCTTATCGACCTTGATGACGATCATAAATGAATAATGATCTACTTATCGCCCGTGACGATGATCATAAATGGATAATGATCTACGTATTGCCCATGACGATGATCATAACTGGATAATGATCTACTTTCCGCCCTTGACAATAATCGTAAATGGATAATGACCTACTTACCTACCGCCCCCTTGACGATGATCATGACTGGGATAATGATCTACTTATCGCCACTGACGACCGTCATATTCATCTCCTTCTTTCAGACTTATCTGTCGAGTTGATCTTAAAGGTTACATCATCCGCTTTCCTGTTTGCAACTTACATGTCCGGCACTACTGTCCCTTCGCTTCAATGATGCCACACTCACATTGCGTCCATGACTGGCCTAGCAGGCCCTTTGTCTGCACACTCAAGCCCTGATTCCCACTCCACCCTGTGGGTTTCATCATGCTCTCTCTGCTGATCATCAGCTCTACGTCAGGGGAATCCTCCCAGCCGCCATCAATCATTGACAGTACCCTGTAACCCCTCAGGATTTGCAGCCAAGGATTATATAAAAGAAGACTGGGGCCACACACACCAATCCAAAAATACGTGACCGTGTCGTTCTCTCCGTTCATTGGTAGACGTAACCGGATTCTACCTCCACCCAAGAACAGAACAAACCATTTGGATGGCGGGCTTTTCTCCACACTGGGCCTGACACTGGCAACAAACTGACCCACTGCTGACCAGGCGCCAAACTAGGCCAGTTCCAGAACTCCCTAACACCTCTCTGTTGTCACAACAACACTTTCCAGCCACTCCTGCAACATAAACGTGCCTGCCTTGATTCTGAACAAGGTGCATGCTTGTTCTGTTGCACATCTCTCTCTCTCTCTCCCTCTCGTCTCTCTCTCTCTCTCTCTCTCTGTGTGTGGTGTTGTGTGTGTGTGTGGTGTGTGTGTGTGTGTTTGTGGTTGTGTTGTGTGTGTGTGTGTGTGGTGTGTGTGCGCGCGCGCGCCGCGCGCGCTCGCGTGTGTGTGCGTTTTATGTGCGCGCGCGCTCGTTTTTTTTTTGTGAGCGGTACGCCCCGTGCGTGCACGAGCGCATGTGCGTAAATCTTGTTTAAAAGTAGTAGTAGTAACAGGAGAGTTATCACTGATTTTATTGTTATGTGTCGTCGTCGTTGTCGTCGTCGTTGTTGTTGTATTTGTTGCTGTTATCAGGACACATCGAACAAATTCCGTGTTGGCGATCATTTTTCAGAACGAAGCCTACAATTTTGGTGGCTGGTGTCCAAGCGTTCATCGCTCTCCCCATAGAGGGTGTAGTGCCCGGCTGTGACCGTGTCACAAGAGAAGATTGGCAATGGTAGAAGGGGGCATAATACCTCACTTGCTGCTGCCTCTGTGTGGGTCTGGTCACCTAGTAATCTTATGTCCCGTCCCCTTACATTGGATAGCTGAGCATTCCACGC
>JADBJO010013294.1:0-30000 GCA_016801955.1 Conus betulinus
GATAGGGGTGAGGGAGGATAGAGAAAGAGGGGAATGGAAGAAGCAAACGTGAGATGCTGAATCTAACTGTACACACACACACACACACACACACACCACACACACACACACACACACACACACACACATATATATATATATATATATATATATATATATATATATATATATATATATATATATTAATGCTCTCTTGATGTCCTGGACTCCGCACATTATAAAAAGAAATTGTAGTAGGCACTGGAGAATAAAAAAATATAAGAACTAGTGCCAGCAGGTATGGTAGTGAGTGAAAAGACGTAAATATTTCAATATGTCGTATATGAAACAAATTACGTACTAGAATTATACGTAACTCGACAGACTGTCATGGGTAGTAATTTGATGAATGAAAGCTGTGTGTGTGTGTGTGTGTGTGTGTGTGTGTGTGTGTGTGTGTGTGTGTGTGTGTGTGTGTGTGTGTGTGTGTGTACGTGCGCGTGCGTGCGTGCGTGCGTATGTGTGTGTGTGTGTGTGTGTGTGTGTGTGTGTGTGTGTGTGTGCGCGTGCATGTATGTATGAGTGTGCGCGCGCGCGCGTGCGTGCGTGTGCGTGCGTGTGCGTGTGTGTGTGTGTGTGTGTGTGTGTGTGTGTGTGTGTGTGTGTGTGGTGTGTGCGTGCATGTATGTGTGTGTGTGCGCGCGCGCGTGCGCGCGTGGTGTGTGTGTGTATGTGTGTGTGTGTGTGTGTGTGTGTGTGTGTGTGTGTGTGTGTGTGTGTGTGTGTGTGTGTGTGTGTGTGTGTGTGTGTGTGTGTGTGTGTGTGTGTGTGTGTGTGTGTGTGTGTTTGTGAGAACATGTTGTTACAGGAGAAGTATTCAGGCTCTACAAGAACAGTTGGCGACAGTATGTGTTACAGGAGAAGTATTTCGGGCTCCAGAACAAATGATGGCGAAAACATGTTGTTACAGGAGGTTCCGTAACAAATAATGGTGAAACCTGTTTTTGCAAGCACGTATTCAGGCTCCGCAACATATCGATGGTGAAAACATGTGTGGTACAGGAGAAATAGTCAGGATCTTCAAGGTACTCTGGCTCCATCCATAAAAATGGTTGCTGGCGACAAGTTACTGTAGACTGTTCAAACCCAGTGGATGTAGTTCTGCAGTTTACTAATCCAGAATGCCTCCCGCTGCAGTCGTTTTTGTTTTGTGTCAGAGTGCACTGTCTCTATTGGTAGACATTTTATGTGGGAGAGTGAGTGTTGTGGCCTATTGAAGTGTGATGATGATGTGTGTGCCCGTGTTCTTATATATGTTTGATCTGTGTTGGTGAAACCTTGTTTTAAGACTGTTCTTTGTCTCTCCAACATATTGTGCGTCAGTGAACATGTCACAGAACAGCAGGTAGATGATATTGCTTGTTTCGCATGTCATTCTGTTGCGCAGCCTGAACAACTCTCCCGTTCTTGACGACCTGAACGAATTGGATTCCACAAGGTGGACCTGACACAACACATACTTCTCCTCACATTTGTAGGATCCAGGACAGTCGTCAACAAGAGCTGGTAGGCAAGAGGGCATGAACATAGTCCTCAAGGAGTGGCAGTTCCTTTCTGCCACTAAAGGAGGTTGAGGGACTGCTTTTTTCATCCTCTCGCTGTTGGTGATGAGGCTCTGATGTAGCTCTCGTGGCCAGGATCTCAATGGTGGGTTGGCAGGGCTGTGTGTCACGATCAGAGGTGGGCGAGGTTCTGATGCTTGTTTTGATTTGTACTGGAGCGCCTCTTGTCGGGGAATCTGTCGGACTTTTTCTGCTGCCGTTTGGACAACGTTTTGCTTGTAGCCACGTGCCTGGAAGCGTTTGGACATTTCGCGGACCCTTTCTTTCAAACACAGCATTGTCTGAGCACAGTCTCTTAAGCCTCAGGAACTGGCTGAATGGGATGCTCCTGTGTACATGTCCAGGATGACATGACTGGGGACTCAAATAAGACTGCATCAGAGGGCTTTGTATAAAGATCTGTTTGAAGGAATCCATCTTTTAAGGAAATGGCTATATTCAGGAACGGGATACTGCATGGCGATGTATTGAAGGTCAACTTGATGGTTTCATGGAACGAGTTTATTGATCCATAAACTGTTCCAGTTCATCTTCTGATTTCACCCACAAGACAAAAATGTCATCTATTAAACGTTTCCATAACTGATCAGGAATAGAAACAGGACTGGAGGCTAGTAATTGCTGTTCCAGCCACGCCATGAACAGATTCGCAACTGCAGGGGGCAAGTGGGGTGCCCATCGCTGTGCCAAAGATTTGGTGGTATACGTTTTCATCAAAGCGAAATACATTATGCTTTAGCACATGGTCTGCCATTCGGACAACTTCAGTGGCTGGTGGGATATCGGTATTGCAGTGGTTGCCCAGGAAGTGGGTGTAGTGCTGTTTTGAGATCATCATGAAGAATGTTGGTGTACAGGCCAACAACATCGATTGTCACCAACCTCGTGTCCTGATGGAAAAGGCCCATATGCTAGATTCCACTGTTGTATAATGCGGAGCATGTGCGTGGAATCCTGACTATAGGTTGGAAGGTTGGTGACAAAAGGTTGTAGCCAGCTGTCTACCAGCTTGGAGATTTTTTCCGATGGTCCGTTTATTCCTGAGACGATCGGTCTTCCTGGAGGTTTAAATGGATGTTTGTGTATCTTGGGCAGGGTATAGAATCTGTGACATGTAACCCGAGAAGGCTCTGTCTCTGCCCATTTCAACGTGGTTTTACTGGTGTATCCTTTGTTATATATATCTTTCAAAATTTGGTTGGATTTTTTTTTGGCGATTTCACGAGTTGGATCTTTAGACAGCTTTGTGTGGTGATTTCGATTGCTGTTGCCTGTGTGCCTCATCCATATAATCCTGTACGTTTTGTACGACTACTTTGCCTCCCTTATCTGCCTCTGTGATACGTATTTTCCGGCTGTGCACCGTTTCTTTGAGCTCTTTCAGGGCTTGTCTTTCTTCCTGTTTCAGGTTATCTCTTGGAGCCCTTGAGCTTGTGAACAAGTGAGCACGACTCTGTAGTATCTGGCAGAAGCTGTCTAGAGAGCGATCACTTCCTCAGGGTGGACACCATCCTGTTGGTTTGTAGAATTTAGGGGCTTCAGAGTCCTCAGCGTCTGATTCATCATTGTAAAAGTATTCTTGTAGTCGTACTCGTCTGCATCCCTCTTCAACATTCAAGTCAGTTGTTGTTTGTCCAGTGAGCGAGGAGGTAGTAGGGCAGAATTTAGGTGTATATATATCATATATAATATGATATATATATATATATATATATATAATACGACACACACACACACACACACACACACACACACACACACACACACACACACACACATATATATATATATATATATATATATATATATATATATATATATATATATAGTTGCGTCCATACGTCTTTAATTTAGACAAAGATCAAATCTGTCCCAGTTCCAGTACATAACTTTAAGAGACACTGGCATCTAAGGGAAAGGGGGCAGGCAACATCGAGTGTGCTCTGTTGGTTTATGCTTTCTCTAAAGGGAAGCTAGCAGGGCCAGCAAACCATAGCTGTTTCGCTCTGTTTAAAGCTCATCAGGCTCACTATTGGATCCTGCTTACCTGCTCTGAGTAGTATTTCCATATAAACAAACAAGCAAACAAACAAACAAACAAAAACTATCCATCATCGAGAAGATCCTCCCGCATATATGAAACGTGTCTAATTAAAACAAAACAAAACAAAACAACAAGAGCGCTCAGTGAAGGGGAAAATAATCGAATCAATGAATCAAACGACCAATCAATCACCTAAGCAATTCACTGAATTATGATGGAGTACCAGAACATGATCAATTATTCAATCAATTAATCAAGTAATCAATCCATCAAATAAATCCATTAAATGATATAGTATCAAACAAGTAATCAATCAATCAATCAAACAATCCATCAAATTATCTGCTATAGTCCCAGAAATAAACGGATCAATAATGTACACACAATCAATCTCATTACGTTCACCTGCGCATAAATTCAGGCTTTCTATGGTTCTGTGACAACAACCAATAGTGTAGTGTCGTCATTCTCAGTGTCCCTGTCATCCCTTGTGTCCTTTCCTGCTTTTGAATCAAAGCCCCCACATTTCATTCACAGCAACTGCAGAGTAGAGCCGTCATTCTCAGTGTCGTTTCCTGCACGTGAATTAAAGCCCTCACAGCAACCAACCACAATGCACTGCTGTCATTCTCAGTGTCGTTTCCTGCACGTGAATTAAAGCCCTCACATCAACCAACCACAATGTACTGCTGTCATTCTCAGTGTCGTTTCCTGCACGTGAATTAAAGCCCTCACAGCAACCAGCCACAATGTACTGCTGCCATTCGTAGTGTTCCTTCCCATTTTCTATTGAATGGTTACGTGTTGACCTGATAACTCACGCGCAAAGCCAGAAATGACATCACCACTGTCTGGGCGAAGAATCCAACTCCTGTTCTGTGATGACACTTCAGTTGATGGAGATCGTTCACTGAGGTGAATGACAGCTGGTTCTGACCTCTCCTTGAACCCCATCCACACAGAGAACAGCGGCCTCTGTTCACACGTTTATGGTCACGAGTTTTTTTTGGGGGGGGTGTTTCCTTGTTTGTTCTATGTGCTCTGTGATGTGATTTCTGATAGGCGATTCGGCGTTGTAAGCAGCATTCGTTTAGAGTACAAGGTATGGGCGTGTATCTATTTCATCAAGGGAGCAAGAGATCCTACTTGTTTATTGTTTACTGCTGACTGTTCCCTGCTTCATTTAAGATTTCCTTTCATGTCAATCAAATTGAGGCTACCTGCATGAATATTTTGGTCCTGTTTGTCCGAGTGTTTATTTGACTGTATTCAAGATGAAAAAGACTGTGCCACTTTGAATAAACATTGATGTGTGTGTTTGTTCATTTCTCCGGTCATTGTGTAGATATATGAGGTAGAAGTATATGGGCAAGCTTGGAAATTCTATATTGGGGATGTTTCCTTGTACGTTCTGTGTGTCCAGTGTTGTCATTTCTGCTAGGCGATTCGGTGTCGTAAGCAGCATTGGTTTGGAGTTATGGGAGCATGAGCACGTGTTCATTATTTACTGTTTACTAATCCTTTCTAACTGAGGGTTCACCAATTCAGTCTTCATGTGATTCAATGGTCTCAAAGGGGGACAGGTCCTTCGACTCCAACGTAATACATAGGCCCTCTTTGCCAGTTTGACAAATAGGAAATCAGAGAATCGTGACGTAGCACACAGTCGCTCAAAATTCATGGAATATCCTAGAAAGTTTGAGGATATTGAACTAGTGTAGCCAGTCAGAATCAATGAAATATTCTAAAAAACACTTTCTGGGGGTTGCTGGCATTTTCAAAAAGATTTTTTGGACTCTCAAGATACTTTCAGAATTAATATGTCGCCTGTGCGTAAATCACTTAAGCATTTATTTAAAACGTCTATAAACATACATTTAGGCCTAGAAGATATGAAAGAGTTACTGGTGCGATGCAAACACATATCAATGACCATCTCTGATAATGTTGACGACGACCTTAGTAAATAAAGGAGAAACAAATCATTAGTGATGAAAATAACGATACATAACCAGAACAAAATACCCATACCGATTATAGTTATATTCGTTACCCTCGTACAGGAAAAATAAGAAATGTAACAAAACCTGAAACAGCTCGAAAATGTTTGCAAAGTATCTTAAAACTTCCATGCAGCACCAGTAAAAACATGCCATCTTCAACAATGTCTTCAAAACTCAAGTTGAGAGATTTTCAGTCACAGCATCTTAACCATTAGTACTGTGATTTATAAAAGTTTGTTTTACAATATGAACAAAAACAACGCTACAAGGACAACAGTATCAACATCTCTCACTACAGAGAATCCATTTTTTGCACAATTCTCATAAAACTTTTTTTTTTTTTACAGTTTTGTATTTGGTCCTTGGTTTCACACACACACACACACACACACACACACACACACACACACACACACACACACACACACACACACACTGACTGACTGAAACCATTTACTGTCAGATTAACATATTGTTGTACTGACAATACACACACACACACACACACACAGAGACACACACACACACACACACACACACACACACACACACACACACACACACACACACACACACACGTGGTTATTTTCATGGTAGTTGGTCAAACTTGCAAACTTAGTATTTCATAACCAAATATATTGAACAAAAAATCCGTTTCATTCGTGCTTTGTCAAGGCCGCCAATAACTATCATAGACAATAAGAATAGCAATAACCACAGTCCAAAATCCCCTCCAACCAGAAATATATCACAGACAAGTCTCAGTTCCATTACACAAACTTCTGGGACCTTTTCCGTCGTGTTATATTCATAGATGTCAAGAATAGTCTTGACAGGAAATATAGTGTGATTTGGGGAAAATGTTTCCCCTCTTTTCTCTCAACAGATAAACTATTCTATATTCAATCAGTGTTGGCTTGATTTAAGATCGTTCATTAAAACAAAACAAACAAGAGGTGGAAATGCCTTGTGCTTTGTCCTGCAATCTGTTTCTATCGTCTGGCGGAACTAGTACCCTTTCCTTTTGAAATGTGCTTCATTTTCCGCCCTCTCTCATCTCGTTTTTTAATAGCAAACACACAAACAAAAAAAGCTATCAAGGTCAGTCGCCATCACGTGATCTTCCATGTGAGCCTTGCTGTTGACTAAATCTGTATCATCAACACTGTCCAGTCCTGTTGGCCGTGCAAAAACGACGCAAAACCACATCATGAATACTGTTTACACGTGCCTTACTACCCCTCCCTCCTCCTCCCCCCCCCCCCCCCCCCCCCCCCCCCCCCCCCCCATCCCCTTGCTCTCCATAACACCCATCGCATATCACATTTACGTCAATGTATCATTAGCCAGCGGTTGAAAACGTTAAGACAGGTTCCCAGGCTTTCAGTGTGAATGAAAACAGAGCTAAATCTCAGACGTTGCTTATCACTGGCACCACTGAGACCCAGTGGCTGCAGCTGAGGTGGCGGTAGCAGCAGCAGCGTTAGACACAGGTTCCATGTTAGGGAGTCTCCCCCCTCTGCAGCCCACCCCACAGATCCCTTATTGTCGTCGTCGTCGTCATCATCACTATCGTCATCATCCTCCTCATCATCATCATCCTCATCATTATCATCATCATCAGAAACTACCTAAGGCACAGGTTCCATAGTAAGAAGTATCTCCCTTCTGCAGCCTACCCACAGATATCTAATCATCATCATCACCATAACTCATCATAATCTTCATAATCATAATGATAATCAAATTCCTCATCATCTTCATAGCCAACATAAGAATCTACCCAAGACACAGGTTCCATGGTGAGGAGTCTCCCCCCTCTGCAGCCCACCCACAGACGTCCCCGGGGGTCCCTGTTCAGAGCCGTGGGCTGCACCAGCACAGGACAGCCAGGGGCCAGGAAACGGGAGAGAAGGTCAAACGCTCGTCCTTCACCTTGACCACGTGGATGGCGTCGTTCATCTCATCCGCAATGAGCAGCACCTGGTGACACAAGAAGGTTCTTTCCAAGGACAGATCTGAACTGGGCAACAGAACGTCCAGTGTGGCTCTCCAGTCTTCTTTTAAACCCACAATGCCAGCATCATAGTGCTGTCAACGATCTTGGAATGTATGTGTGCAGGTTGGGTGATGGGGGTGCAGTGCAAGGTCAGTTTGTTTAGAGAATGGTTCATGGATTATTTCATGTACTGTCCCCTGGTGAGTGTATTTCACCTGTTGAACCTAGTCTTGACTTCTCGTTTTTGTTTATTAATAAAGTGATTTTCACTTTGACTTGACTTTGAGAGGGACGCCATTTAATTGTGTGAGATGTTCAGGAAAACGATGTATCCAATCGGCTAGGCCGTCCCACTTTACGTTTCATGTGTGTTTCATTATCGCTTTAGGAACTCAAATTTGTACACACATGACGAAAATGTCTGAGCTGTTTTGGAAACACCACACCCCTCTAGTCAGGAAAAAAAACAGGGGGGAAATATTTGATTTGTACAGTAGACATGTCACAGACAATCTTTTGGAATCAGAATTAAAATACTGACATTCCTGTACCACCAATATATCTAAAAATCTAACATTAAAAGATCAAATTTGTTAAGTCATCATTACAATAACTTGAGAATGTGTATGTAGACGCGCATGCGTGCGTGCGCGCGTGCGGGTGTGCGTGTGTTTATGTGAGTATGCGTGTGTGTTTGTGTTTGTTTGTATGCGTGTGTGTGTGTGTGTGTGTGTGTGTGTGTGTGTGTGTGTGTGTGTGTGTGTGTGTGTGTGTGTGTGTGTGTGTGCGCATGTGTGCGTGAGAGTCGTGTGTGTATATATGTGTGTGTGTGTGTGTGTGTGTGTGTGTGTGTGTGTGTGTGTGTGGCAGTTTAGTGTGTGTATATATGTGTATGTGTGTATGTGCGTGCGTGTATGTGCACGTTTTTGTTCGTGTGTATACGTGTGTGTGTGTGTGTGTGTGTGTGTGTGTGTGTGTGTGTGTGTGTGTGTGTGTGTGTGTGTGCGCGCGCGCGCGCGCGCGCATGCGTGTGTACGTGCGTGCATGCGTGCGTGCGTGAGTGTGTGTGGATGTGTGTGCGCGCGCGCGCGCGCGCGTGTGTGTGTGTGTGTGTGTGTGTGTGTGTGTGTGTGTGTGTGAGCTTGCGCGCTTGCGCATTTGCGCGCGCGCGCGCGCACGTGTGTGTGTGTGTGTGTGTCTGTGTGTGTGTATGTGTGTGTGTGTAGGACCGCTCTCTCTCTCTCTCTCTCTCTCTCTCTCTCTCTCTCTCTCTCTCTTTCTCTCTCTCTCTCTCTCTCACCTCCTTTCCCCACTACCACCTCTCTCTCTCTCTCTCTCTCTCTCTCTCTCTCTCTCTCTCTCTCTCTCTCTCTCTCTCTCTCTCACCTCTCCTCCTCCCAAAGAGACGAAGCAGACATCAGCAGGCTGACAAGGGGTGAGGGGAGACAGGTAGGTGTCAATAGCAGCTCTCCAACGTCGTTGGAATAACTTCACCTGTCGTGTTGTGCCACCATCTGTGGGGTCCTCCACCACAGCATAGAGCTGTCCTGTGGAGTTCACGTCAACAGCACGGTGAGGACCGCAGGCAATGGAGAACAGAATTTCTCTTTCTGTGATAAATGGTTTCTCATTTACAACGTTCACTGAAAGGATATATGCTTCCTTCAGTCCTGTAGATGTCAGACCAAGAATCTTTTCTGAACCGCTACTCTTTACAAACGTGTGTCGGTATTGTTTGTCTGAATATGGAATAAGAGTGCTTGCATCTGCCACTCTGCTCTTGAGGCTGTGAGGTCCCTTCTTCTGCTTGACTGGAAGCAGTTTACCCTCAGCTGAAATCTTTATATCACACATGGGTCTGTGTCTTTATATGAAGGTTCGAATGAAACAAATTGTGTATTATATGCTGGACAAACACAGAAAACTACAGAATCAGCATGCTCACCACACTCAGTTTCCTCTTTGATGTGGACTTCAGGTTTCACGTAATCGTATGTCCTCAGTTCTCCAGTGCCCGATGAACTTCTTCATGCTCACAAACATGGCGTCGTCTGCTGGGATGTCAGCACGGTGAACTGGCCGAGAGACGTTCTGCAGTGGCTTCATCTCCATCTTCTTCACGTTCTCCTCACTTCCACACCCTGTCCTTACTTCCTTGGCCAGGTTGACCACTTCCCATGGCTCCCCGTTTTGAACCACAGCATATATCTTCCGCTGGAGGCGATCAAGTTGTTTTATGTTACTTTGAGCAGTCTGCACTTCTGTGGACAGCGTGTTTTCTGTTTCAGAGCAGGCTTCTTCCAGAGAATCCAGAGCTTCTTTCAGATATTTATCTGCCTCAGACACAAGTACACTATGACGACGTCTGATCTTGCTTTCAATGACAGCTTTTTTACCTTTGAATTCCTCTCTCGGTTGGTTCTCCACACAGCTGCGTTCTTCTTAATGTCTTTTTTCATTTTCATCAATCTAACAATGTCTTTGGATAGCTCCTCTTCAGCATCTTTTTTGGCGTCTTGAAGACTCTGTATGTTATGATGAAGATGAACATCCAGTATACAGTCCATACAGACCAGTACGTCACATTCCACACAAAATATTATCAGCTGCTTGCTCACATGGATGGAGCAGACCGTGTCATTTCTGGCTCTCTCCAGCTCCTCCTCGTCGATGTAGAAGTTGGTCTGAAAGTCTGATGCTCCTTGTGTCGGAACCTCGATGTCTTTACGACAAGAAGGACAAGGAAACGGCCCGCCAGAATGCTGCTGGATGAGGTCTTCCAGACATTTCTGGCAGGACGTGTGGGAGCACGGTAAGAGTTTAGATTCCCTGAAGATGTCCTGAGAAAGAGCACAGGTCAGAGGTTCTCGTTTGTCTGAAGTCAGAGATCCACTGCTTCCTCCTGTGGCCATGATGAAACTGGGCTGCTGGGTTGATTTCTATGAATAATGAGGGAATAGAAGAGCATCAATTTTCCAATTCAAAAACTTCGACAGTCCTTTTTTGTTGGTAACATAGATTAGTAGTCATAGTGAAGAAATGGGGTAAAACAACAATGTCTCATTCAGTCCCATTTTTAACACTTTGGCAGGCACGAGTTTGCACAGCACACACAGAGGTGAATCAGTGTCAACCACGGGCTGAGCGATCTCCCAGTACATTCAGATCAACGTTATCCCACAATGGAATACAGCTGTGCATTCTGCTATTAAATAAAAAACGTTGTCCTTGTGTAGAGTCAGTTCCAGTGCCAGCACCTTCTACAGTCAGGGTCTGATCTTCAGCAAGCTATCCTAAACTGAAATCAAAGAAAATGCAACCACTTCCACTTTACTGCTCCAAATGTACCAGGTTTTGTTTTTCACAGACAAAAACCAAACGAGATCATATTTTAAACTACAACTGTTCTGTGTGCCATTCTTCAGAGTAGAGAGAATCTGGAAAATAAGCAATAAAGACATCAGACATTTACTCAGTTTCATGTATGTATTATGTTTAGGTACAGGACATTTACTTGGGTTAGCATTTGTTGTATGTCAGTTGGAAAGGACAGTAAGGGTCCAAGCAAAAAGAAAAAAATGGTATTTTCGAATCTAAGTGAGAGACATGGAGAGAGAGAGAGAGAGAGAGAGAGAGAGAGAGAGAGAGAGAGAGAGAGAGAGAGAGAGACAGACAGACAGACAGACAGACAGACAGACAGACAGACAGACACAGACACAGACACAGACAGAAACAGACAGACAGGCAGGCAGACAGACAGACAGACAGGACAGACAGACAGACAGACAGGTAGTGAGACAGAGAGAGGTCAGACAACACAGAAACTGATGTATTTTATGTAATTGTCGTTGACCTTCACACAGCTTTCATGCCATTGTGGCACAAATCCTCTGTAGGTGAGCCAAAGAAATCCACGAACGTCCCTCATACATCAACCATCTGATTAATTTTCTCATATTGCTGGCGTGTGTGTGTGTGTGTGTGTGTGTGTGTGTGTGTGTGTGTGTGTGTGTGTGTGTGTGTGTGTGTGTGTGTGAACCTCTGTGCTATTAACACTAAGAGAAAGGCAGCTGGGTTCTGGTTTAAGCCATTACGTATATATGGTAGACTGTGCCTGCATTAGGAAAACCTAAAACCATTGCAACTATTTTAAAATCAGACATTCTACCCTCAAGGGCTCGACTGTACAATATCTTGGTTTTAATAAGGTCCCATTCTCTGACAAACACAACATGCAGTTTCGAGTGTAACAGAGAATACTTAAGAGTTTTACAGTAATCTGTATCTCTGGACACGACCTTCAAACACTGTTGGTCTGCTCTTCACTGCATTGTAGCTTAGCATCCGGGTTGTTATGTGTGTGTCTTTGCTAGGCTACCGCTTGTGGAAAATCTCATTTTTTTCCCCAGTTTGCTGTAGTCTGGAGAATCATCATAAAAAAGCAAATAAGAAAACATTTTCCCCAGTTAACTGTAGCAAAGGAGAATTATCAGAAAAAAAAGTGAACAAGAACATGATAATGAACTAAATGCTGTATCTTTTCGGTGAATTCGTTTGGAAACGTGAAACGAAATGCGAAAAAATTCTTACAATGTTTTATCAATGTCAGCCAGAACTTCAAATTACCCAGACACTGTCACTAGCGCCACCCATTAAAAACAACAGTCTCCTCTTTGTGAAGGGCAAAACTTTTCTACAAACCGGATTTTCCAACTGGTGAATTGTCAACTTTCAGTTCGCAAACAGTCAGAGAGAGAGAGAGAGAGAGAGAGAGAGAGAGGGGGGGAGAGAACACTTCCTTCGTTTCGATTGGGCTCACTGAATATTACAGTATAGAGGCAGCCCTATTTCAATGGAAAACACAGTGTGAATGGGCCGACTGCGTCGTTTGAAAGCCCTGCAGTTGTTGTGTCTGTGGCCCTGCGCGACAGTGTAAGGGGAACTCGAAGCTGCGACAGTGATAGCGGCGCACCACGGTGAAAATCATTCTGCCATTGATTCATTTTATTTTCGGACGGCTGTGTGTCTGTGTGTATGTAAATAGGGAAAGGAAAGGAGAAGGTGCAGGGATTGGGTGGAGGGGGTTGGGGGTGGGAGAGAGAATGGTATCTGGAAAGAGACTCGTACAGCAGAGCCCTCTCTTAATATTACCAGGTGGACTCTGACTGCACGCAGAGATGTGTGCATGTGTTTTTTACGCATGTATCCATCTGTTGAGCATGAAATGAATGTCTACAGATTGATGTGTACATGTTCATGAATTGAAATTAATCTTGACGAGGTCATGGAAAGGTGCCGAAAATAAAAGAAAATGTTTTGCTCGGGCTGATGTAAGGATACGGTGCTTGCTGTTTGTGCTAAGGGCACACGCGTGTGTATGTGTGTGTGTGTGTGTGTGTGTGTGTGTGTGTGTGGTGTGTGTGTGTGTGTGAGTGCGCGCACACACACACGCGTGCGTGCCTAAGTGTGCGCGCGCGTGCGCGTGTGTATGTATGTGTGTGTATGGTGTGGAGTTATGTGTGTGTATGTGTGTATGAGAGAGACAAAGAGAGAGGCAGAGACAGAGCGAGAGAGAACTCGAGATTATACAGGTAATGTGGGAACAGGGGTGGGGGAGGGGAAGGAGGGGGCGAGGGGCGGGAGGGGGGTGATTGGGGGGGGGGGGGGTGCTAGGGGGAAGAAATGGATGGGGAGAGAACTGTCTCATTTTGTTACTGCACTTTATTGTGTAATTTACTACGTACACCTCTGTGTGACCTCGCCATCCGTTGTCTGTGGATATGTGTGTATGCACGTAGTGTGTATACCTGCGTCCATCCGTGAGTAATGCACATATGAATGTGTGTGTGTGTGTGTGTGTGTGTGTGTGTGTGTGTGTGTGTGTGTACATGGTGTGTGTTTGTGCGCGCATGCTCGTGCACGCTTGTGCGTGTATGTGTGCATACAGTGTGTTAAAATAGGGTAGGTTGGGTGGATGCGTGTTTGTGCCTGAAATAGAATCTGAGTGACCATTCTAGTGTTAACATCAGTACTTTAAATAATGGAGAAAGCACTGTTTGAAGACTATCATCATCATCATCATCATCATCGTCATCGTCATCGTCATTCTCAACATCACTATCGTCGTCCTCCTCCTCCTCCTCCTCCTCACTATCATCATTACTACTATTATTTTTATTATGATTATTCTCATCATTAACAAAGGTATTGTCACTGTTGTAATAATAATAATAATGAATACTTATATAGCGCCTGTTCTCGGCTAGAGACCAAGCTCTAAGCGCTTTACAATCAACACTTGTTTACACAACGGGCTGCCTACCTGGGTAGTGCCGACTGAAGGGCTGCCAGCTGGCGCTTCATTCAGTCGTTTCCGTGTCATCCAGTCAGTATCGTTCAATATCGATCACTCATTTTCCTTACTTTCTTCATTCTTTCCATTCTCACGCAGGGTGCATGCTATGTGTAACGTGTCATCCATACCAACGGCCAAACTGGCCTTCTCTTCGAAATGTTGGTGATGGATTTTACGTGTGTGCAAGATGTTATGCGTGCGTTCACACACGGAACCTCGGTTTATAGTCTCATTCGAAGGACTGTATGGGAAATGGAGTCAGAACCAATGTTAACTCCGAGGGAAAAAATCCCCCTGTACCGAAACGCCCCGGCGGAGGTTCGAACCCGCAACCCCAGGATCACCAAGATTACGAGTCAGGCGCTCTACCAACTGAGCTATTCCGGCTTCTGTTGTTGATCTCATTATTAGTATTATTGTATCATCATTATGTTGTTATCATTATAACATAACTCAGTAAAAGAATATGCTTTCAAATAAACAGAAAAAAATAAAAACATAAGATTCTAACTGTAGCTTTCAGCTGCTCCCCAAAGCTATACATGTAATTTACATCCGGTTACCACACATCATGTCCTCCATGTTGCTTTATGACACTGACCAAGAGACACTTTTTTCTACACAGTCAACCACACAGAGAGTGAAAATGTCAAACTAACCCATCAACAGTGGAAACACGGAAGGATCAAGGCCGTATAGTGTCTCCTACGGATGACCTGGCACCGTAACTGAAAAACCAAGGCCGTATAGTATCTCCTACAGATGATCTGGCACCGTAACTGAAAAACCAAGGCTGTATAGTGTCTCCTACGGATGATCTGGCACAGTAACTGAAAAACCAAGGCTGTATAGTGTCTCCTACGGATGACCTGGCACCGTAACTGAAAAACCAAGGCTGTATAGTGTCTCCTACGGATGACCTGGCACAGTAACTGAAGGACCAAGGCTGTATAGTATCTCCTATAGATGATCTGGCACCGTAACTGCAAGAATAAGCGGTATGAAGTTCCCCGTGTGTTGTCACTGTCAGCTATGGCTTCAAGTGACCTGTGCAGCGTCAGCCGGATGTTAAAAGAAATGCAGTTTTCAGGAGACGTGAACGGTGTCTCGACACGTTTGGATCTTCTGTGAACTTGCCAACTTTTGATTCATGGAGACAATAGGACGACCGACTGAAAAGGAAAGAGAGAGAGAGAGAGAGAGAGAGAGAGAGAGAGAGAGAGAGAGAGTGTGTGTGTGTGTGTGTGTGTGTGTGTGTGTGCATTTGCACGCGCGCTCGATTGTGTGTTAGTGTACATGCATATGACTGTGTATGCTCGCGCGCGCGCGCGCGCGCGCGCGTGTATGTGTGTGTGTGTGTGTGAGTGTGTGAGTGTGTGAGTGTGTGAGTGAATGCGTGAGTGTATAGGAGTCTTTGGCTCATCGCGTATGTGTGTGTGTGTGTGTTAGTTAGTAGTTCCTTAGTTTAACGTCTATTCACTATAAGTGTTATTAGACGGGGGAAAAAAAAAACAAAAAACGTGTGTGTGTGTGTGTGTGTGTGTGTGTGTGTGTGTGTGTGTGTGTGTGTGTGTGTGTGTGTGTGTGTGTGTGTGAGTGAGAGAGAGAGAGAGAGAGAGAGAGAGAGAGAGAGAGAGAGAGAGAGCGTGCGTATGAGTGTGTATGCGTTGTGTGTGTGCCTGTGCCTCTGTGTGCGAGAGAGAGAGAGAGAGGACTGTGTTAGGGACAAGAGGGGAAGGTTGGGATGGGTGGTAAGATAGGTAAATATTTACTTATCCTGGTCGTTTTTCTAGCCTTTAGTGTATGTTGATCGGGGGTATTAAAGTATATCAAATGAAACTAGTTTGAGTAGGACTGGAGCATAATGCAGGGGGAGGGGTGGGGGAGGAGAAGGTTTGCGGGTGGGAATGGGGGGCATCAGGGTGGAAAGGAGGACGGAATAGAGGAGGGAAGTAGGAGGGTGGGGGGGGGGGGGACAATCATATATATCATATAATCGTAACTCTTTTATATCAATGTTGTACAACACAACAATTTTAGTTTGAAGTACATCAGAGATAGATACCAAGTGGACCGGAATTAAAATTTTCGGAGAACACGCAAAGTAATGAGTGATTATTTAAAATTTTTTCAGTGGATAATGGTGCACTGGCTGACAACTGATCTGCTAACTTTTTCTTTGGAACGAAATGCCTAACTCCTGGGCAGTGAAGAAGTAAGTGGTTTACAGTAATTTGTTCGCCACATAGGCAATGTATATTTTTAGAATACTTTGTTCTAAAAGCACTTAATCAGAACCTATACATCAAACTAGTAACATGTCTGGAATGCATTACAGATAATTGTGTTTGAAAAGGATTTCGGATTCGCTGCATTCTTTACTTGTACACAGTGCTGGTAATACTGACTATTTGGTTTTTTTTTTGTGCAGTTCAGCAACCTGATTTTGAGACACTTTTACTATGCGCTGGTTAAATTCATGCAGATCTAGTCGAATGTCGAGAAGCTGTGATCCTTCTATATTTTTTGCTGCCCTTTTAGCCGCATGATCTGCCAACTCGTTTGGAGTGATTCCGGAGTGAGAAGGAATCCAGCAAAAGGTAATACTGGTACCCTTTAGAGACTTTCACGGCTGACGTATGGCCAGGAGGCTTTTTTCAGCGCTCCAGCGCACTTGTTAAAGAAACTGCAGAGCATAGATTCCAAAGCTTACAAACTTGCTCTGGGTGTACCAATACACGTGTCAATTTTAGGAACTTACACAGAAGCAGGTATTCTACCCCTCGATGAACAAAGAAAAGCCTCAGCTGCGAAATTTATCCTTAAAACTTCTGCTTATGAAACATTTTCACAAAAAGAAACAAATCTTAATTCAGAAACCGACTTTGCAAAAAGAGCTAGAACAATACAGTCATTGAAGTCCATTAACACATTTGCCTCAGATATTATCTGTAATACAGAGCTGAACGGGAAAAATGTTGCAATTAAACCTTCATTTTCTCCACTTCCAGAATGGGAACAAAATCAACCAATATTTGACATTAATCACACAGATTTATCAAAAAAACATTCTCCTAATCTATTAAATGTTTAGTTGATTCCCACTTGGAAAGTAAGTATACAGACTACCTAAAGATATATACCGATGGATCAGTTCTTGATGATGGAAATACTGGTGCAGCTTTTGTGATACCCTCATTAAAAAACAGAAAAACGATACTACATTGGTAAACATTATTCCATTTTTACTGCTGAACTTGTAGCCGTACTTATGGCATTAAATTACATTGTAGATCTTTCGACGGATACATGCAATATCTTATTTTGTGTAGATTCAAAGTCTGTTTTTACAAGCCATTAAATCCCGAGGCATAAAAAAACGACTAGAAATGACTATTGAAATGTGTGCGTGTGTGTGTTAGTGTGTGTTGTGTGTGTGTGTGTGTGTGTGTGTGTGTGTGTGTGTGTGTGTGTGTGTGTGTGTGTGTGTGTGTGTGTGTGTGTGTTAGTGTGTGTTGTGTGTGTGTGTGTGTGTGTGTGTGTGTGTGTGTGTGTGTGTGTGTGTGTGTGTGTGTGTGTGTGTATGTTTGTGTATGCGCGCATGCGGGGTGTGTGTGTGTGTGTGTGTGTGTGTGTGTGTGTGTGTGTGTGTGTGTGTGTGTGTGAGCACGTGCGTGAGCATATGGAAATCATTGGTCGATCGCGTGTGAGCGCGCCTGTTCGTGTGTGTGTGTGTGTGTGTGTGTGTGTGTGTGTGTGTGTGTGTGTGTGTGTGTGTGTGTGTGTGTGTTTGGGAGCCGGAATAGCTCAGTTGGTAGAGCGCCGGACTCGTAATCTTGGTGATCCTGGGGTTGCGGGTTCGAATCTCTGCTGGGGCGTTTCGGTACAGGGGGATTTTTCCCTCGGAGTTGACATTGGTTCTGACTCCATTTCCCATACAGTCCTTCGAATGAGACTATAAACCGAGGTTCCGTGTGTGAACGCACGCATAATATCTTGCACACACGTAAAATCCCATCACCAACTTTCGGAAGAGAAGGCCAGTTTGGCCGTTGGTATGGATGACACGTTACACATAGCATGCACCCTGCGTGAGAGAATGGAAAGAATGAAGAAAGTAAGGAATTTGAGTGAACGATATTGAACGATATTGACTGGATGACACGGGAAACGACTGAATGAAGCGCCAGCTGGCAGCTCTTCAGTCGGCACTACCCAGGTAGGCAGCCCGTTGTGTAAACGAGTGTTAATTGTAAAGCGCTTAGAGCTTGGTCTCTAGCCGAGAATAGGCGCTATATAAGTATTCATCATTATTATTCTTATTATTGTTAAACGAGAGGAAGCGCGTACATGCACGTAGGTCAGTGTGTGTTTATGTGTGTGTGGATGTACGCGCGCGTTTATGTGTATGTGTGCGTGCTTGCGTGCGTGCGTGTGCATGTGTGTGCGAGTGTGATTATCTCTGTCGCTGTCTGTCTGTCTGTCTGTCTGTCTGTCTCTCTCTCTCTCTCTCTCTCTCTCTCTCTCTCTCTCTCTCTCTCTCTATCTATCTATCTATCTATCTATCTTTCTATCTATCTATCTATCTATCTATCTCTTCATTGGTGAAGATTTTTCGGAAAGGGTGAGAGAAATACCAAGGAACTTGGCCCTGCATTTGAAGAGTGCTAAGAAATAGAAGAGAAGAGCCACCAACGTCTTTGATCATTTGATCATAGATGGAGAAAGGTTCTGTCTGGACGGAGATAAAAAGCTCAAACCATGGCTTAACAATCCGGTCGGCCTGATATTGAAAACAGCGTAAGCCCTATGTATCCTCCGGGATTATCTTTTGTCCACAATGTTTCAAATGTCTTAACAGGGACAAATAAAGTCAAGTCACCGTATTGCTTAAATTCTACCCCTCCGCTCTCGCGCGCTGAACAGGACGATTCACTGGATCGTGACACTGCGGGTGACACTGCTGTCGTGTTGCCGCTGCTGTCGAAAGGCAGTGCTCACGGCGGCCGAGTTAGCTCGCCTGTCATCTGTCGTCAGTTGGTCACTGGGTCGACTTCATCACAGAGCGGACTTTCTAATGAGATTCAGAACAGCTACACTAGTGATCTCAACAAGTGTAATAAAGACAGATGCAGATGTTGATGTTTCGGTCTCAGTTCGCTCTGACACAAAATGAATCTTTTCGGATGGGAAGTTTTGTTGCGAGAGTGGAAATAATGGATCAATGAGAACACAGAAAAATGCACACTGTGTGTGTGTGTGTGTGTGTGTGTGTGTGTGTGTGTGTGGAGAGAGAGAGAGAGGAGAGAGAGAGAGAGAGAGAGAGAGAGAGAGAGACTGTCGAGCGAATGGTGTATATAATACTAAAACTGGCTGGCATGTCCCTTATTCACACTGGAACGTGAATGGCTTGTTGAAGTTAAAGGACCGCAGTTTTATCGATTATGTTGTCATTTGATTTCAAATGTCTCGTTGAACCTTTTGTTGAAAACTTTCAGTCTGGTGTGTTTTATAACTATAAAATGTTTTGCAAACCAGCGACTCAGTTTACAGTGCAAGGGAAAAGATCAGGGGGGGAGGGGGGGGGGGGGGGGGGTATTTTGTCTATGTTACAATTAAAAGGGAGACAAGAGAGTAGGAACCTTAGCAAAAGACGTCATAGCAATAATGAGTTGCAAGCCTCCTTTTATTTATCGCTTTAAGATCTTTGTATTTTTGGTCAGTGTAGTGCTATTGTTGATTTATTTTAAAACATTTTGAAAGTTAACGTATGCCTAATTGTTCAGTATTGTTTTTGGATCGATTGATAATGCGCTTGGAATATTCAAGATTATGTTAGAATGTTCACCAGGTTTCCGTAAGTGGCTAGTGTATTACCGAAGGTTCGAGAATGTTGTGGAAGCTGACCGAATTACATTCGCATACGCTCGTCACGATTTCATTGGTTAAGATTACTTATATGCAGAATATTCTAGAAAAAAAAATAACCGAGTATGTTCGAGAATATTCTTAAGATATATAAAAGAATGAGATCTTGAGAGAGAGAGAGAGAGAGAGAGAGAGGAGAGAGAGAGAGAGAGAGAGAGAGAGAGAGAGAGAGAGATTTTGCTGAAGAGTTCTAGTCTAGAAGTGTTCGAGTCTTCATTGAGTTTGAGTCTAGTCGACGAGAAGCTGCCACTAGTAGAATAGTTACTGCTGCATGTACAATTGAGTTCCTGTACGACCTATTGAACCTGAAGGTCGGTGGTTTGTTTTTGTTCCTATATTCTTCAACGTTTGTAAATAAAAGGATCCTCTTCGTTTCAGTACCGCCTGGAGTATTTTGTCGTCTGCAAGCCGAACACCTACCACAGGATCTACAACGGACTCTTACAAGCTAGAGTACTGTACTTACCTCGTACCGAGGAAGTCATCGCTTTTAGCGTGTAACAGTCGAATCAAAAATGAATTATCAAAATACGTTAAAAGAATTGGATACTGAGTGTAATACTACGATGATGTTTCTAATTTCAAAATGAATTGTGGGTCTGCCCGAAGATGTTTTGCATTTTTGTACTTATATACCATCAAAAAATTCACCTTTTTATTCCTTCTTTGGTATAGATAACGGCATCAGTATGCTTGAAAATATTATTACTGATAAAATTTTGGAATTTCCTGATGTGTTTTCTTTTACTTAACGGAGACTTTCAATGGAAGGACAGCAAATTTGGGTCCAGAACTATCTGGTGAAGTGAATGCCTGTTATTATCAAGTCAAAGCTCTTCATGTTGTGGTAACAGGTGCTCTGAATACTGTGCCTAACTGGTATGGAAAATTCCTTTTGAATATGTACACAGCGCTAGAATTACATATAAAGAATGGTGTATGTTATGGCGACCGCCAAGGTTGTTTCACATACATCTCTGATACAGGGAATAGTGTCAATGATTATTTTTTTATATCCGTTGACTTGTATCTATACTTAGAATCATTAACGCATTTGTATGTAACAGACCGTATCGAGTCTGGCCATCTTCCTTTGGACCTGCACTTTGGCTTTTCACAAACTGCTGGTCCTGTTGCAAAGAAGTACAAGGAAGCTGAATATGTCGAGAAATTGATATAGAATGATGAATATGCATTTTCGTAGTCTGGTGAATGATGACGATACCCTGCGAGTACTGACAACAGCGATTCGTTGCATAGATGAAAATATTGATGTAGCTATATGTATGTTTAATAACTGTATTATGACCAAAGCAGAATGTATGAAAACGAAGAGATAAGAATAAATTCAGGTGAGAGGACTGAATCATGGTATGGTCAAGAAAGCAAAGTGACAAAATCAAATACAAGGAAACTTTTTAAGTGTTTTGCAGAACCCGTGATAGTGAAGACTTTGTAAAACATTGTAAGGTTCGAAGAGAATACAAAAATATGTTGCAGAGAAAAAAAAAACAGAGCACAACAAATCTTTAAAGACATCTCCTATACACAGTAATATTTCTACTGAAGAGTGGTACCAGCTACGATGTTTGCAGTGAAGCAGACGCCGAAGAAATTAAAGAAACAAGTTGTTTGGATCGTCCCATTTCAAAAGGGGAGATTATATTTTCGGTAAGACATTTAAAGAATGGAAAATCTGCTGGTCCTGACGGTTTTGATTGATGAGTTATTCAAGAATGATGGGACATCGAGATTTCTTTCTTTCTTATTTTTTTCAATACTCTTTTTGATAAAGGAGTATATCCAGAACTGGACTGTATCGATTATCAATCCACTGTTTAAGAAAGGTGCCGTAAATGATCCTGGTAATTATATAGAGGAATCTCAATGTCTGATATAAGCAGCAAACTGTACAGCTCCATCATTAATTACAGATTACAAACATGGCTCGATCAAAATAACATTACTGGTAAGTATCAAGCTGGTTTCAAAAAGTATCATTCCACTGTATATCATACGTTTACTCTTTTGGCTCTCGTTCAAAAGCAGTATTTGTGTAATCAAAAGCTATATGTAGCTTTTGTTGATTTTGAGAAAGCGTTTGACTCTATTTCAAAGGAAATTACTCTGGCTAAAACTGAAAAAGGACGGCATCAATGGCAAATTATATCAGTGTATTAAAAGTATGTCAACGTTAAAGCAAGAGTCAGATCAGATGGAGAAGTTACTGACTAGATTTTATGTACACAGGGTGTAAAACAAGGTGATGCGTGTAGCCCTATTCTTTTCTCATTGTTTATAAACGAACTAGCTTTAGAAATTATAGGAAACGGACGACACGGTGCAACACTTTCCCCCGATTTTATTGAACTATTCGTCTTGTTACTGGCTGATGATATTGTTTTGTTATCAGAGACTCCAACTGGCTTCCTGACCCAGTTAAACAATTTGTATCAACAGCCTCTAAACTTCAGCTAAAGATAAATATGAAAAAGAGTGATATTGTAGTTTTTAGAAAAGAAGGTTATTTGGCAGGAAGCAAAAGATGTTTTTTTTTTAATGGACAGATGATGGCTGTTGTAAATTGCTACACACACCTTAGCATCTAGTTCTCTACATGCCTAAGCTTTACAGCTGCTTGTCAGGACCTAGCAAGCAGAGCGAAAAATGTCTTACTGTTTATTTTGATAAAAAATTAAACATGTTTTATAATAACTCCTTGACAATGTTGCTAAAACCCTTTGATGTCCATGTTCAACCAGTTGCTCAACATGGTGCTGCGATTTGGGGCTTAGATAAATCTGCTATTCATGTGGATAAAGTTCATTCATTACCTCTTAAGAAATTTCTGTGGGTTCACATGAAAACACTAAACGAATGTATTATGGGGAAACTGACCTTTATACTATCTATAAGAATTCATCTGCACGGTGTATTAGATACTGCTGAGGGTGGTACAAATGGATGACAATAGATTACCACTTAAAGCATATGATATGCTGCTGGGATTGGAATCGCGTGGTAAAAAGTCATGGGTTTCAGGTGTGTTCGGGATTTTCTGTTTTTTAATGGATTTGGGTGTGTCTGATGTGTCAAGGTTTGGAAATGTAAATGCTTTTGTGTTTGAAACAACTTCGGGCAAAGACAAATTGATAACCGATGGCAAAACTGGCATGAAAATATCCAGAACAATGAGCGACATTCGTTTTTACAGAACGTTTAAGACATCTGCTGATTGTGAAAAATATATGTCACTTAATATTGACAACATAAGGTAAGATAAGATAAGATAATGTTGCTTATAGCCCAACCGACCACAAACGGACACATTAGGGCTGTTACCACGTTAAAATCAACTCACAAGTCATTCATTCACACAATTCTTTAAAATGCATCTTCAAAACACCCATCTTTGTTAGAAATCTTTCCACTGTAAAATCTCAGATCCGATGAAAAATGTTAATCTCTTTCAAGATCTCAAAGATCGCGTCAGGCATATTAGAAGTTACCTAACAAGATTTAGATGAGGAATTACAGACATCGAAGCACATCAGTACTGATATATGCAAATACTAAGAACATTGATATGCTATGTCCTTTATGCAAAAGCGCGAATAAAGACGAAGTGTATTTTCTGCTTTGTTGTCTTGTCCTGCGAGATTTTAGGTATGAATCCATTCCTCGGAAATTCTTTGAAAACCCCTGTTTATTCCGTGCTGCTTTGCTCATGGCCAATCAAAAGGAAGAGCACATGCATTCACTTATGTTAGTCTTTAAAAGGCGAACAATTATGGTCATTTAAAGGAATCCACTCTGGTATTTATTGCGTACATTTTGTATGTTTACATGTCAGTTTCTTGTTCTCAACTGTACTTTTGCTGTATGAAACATCGTTATTGGTATTGTTGTATTGTACCCCCATCAAAAGGGGCCATGGCCTATACTGAATAAAAGTTTTCGTTCGTTCGTTTGTTCGTTCTCCTTTCTCTGTCTGTCTGTCTGTCTGTCTCTCTCTCTCTCTCTCTCTCTTTCCCCTCTCTCTCTCTCTCTCTCTCTCTCTCTCTGATATTTTTTGAAGGAAGGAGTAGGAGCGCGGAGGTGTGGTTTACCAGGTAGGGACTAATGGCGGGGTGGGGGGTGGGGGGTTGGGGGGGGGGGGGGGGGGGGATGGCGTGAGGGCAGGTGGGACGGGATTTTGGATTACGCAGTCTTTTTTTTCTTCTTTCATGACTGTGTTGTGCATTCAACAGATTTGATGTTATGATAACAAGTATGTAGCGTACTCTCCCAGTTAGGGAGATAACCCAAGCTACAGTATTCCCAGTCTTACGTGGGAGAGGGTTGCTCCCCGTCCCCGACTAGCCCTCAAGGGATGAACTGGATGGTACTTTTTCCGATGAGACTATGAACTAAGGTCCCAAGTGCCATGACACTTGCCACACTGTAAAGGATCCAAGTAATATCTTGATTAGTCAACAGAAATGTTCGCAGAGCCAGTGAAGAAAGAAAGTGGCTGGTTCAGTACCGTGGTTACGTTCTCCTACCAGACAGTGTGCCTTCCCTTTCAACACAATTCAACAGGCTGCACACCAAAACCTGATGTGCCAAGGCCTTGCTTAAGGTGGCGAGTATTTATAGATTGGCATAAATAGGTTACTTGGAGAATTTTTTTATTGTGTCTGAAAGCTGATTCTCCTTTTTGTACTCCCAGTGTGTGTGTGTGTGTGTGTGTGTGCGTGCGTGCGTGCGTGCGTGCGTGCGTGCGTGCGTGCGTGTGTGTATGTATGTATGTGTGTGTGTGTGTGTGTGTGTGTGTGTGTGTGTGTGTGTGTGTGTGTGCATCCATAACCCACATGAGCATTCTTTACAAGAGCGAAGAAAAAAGACATCATCAGGCACTTCAGTTCACTCAAGATCTGTTTATTTACGTAAAAACTTCAACGTATCCACACAAAGCAGAGCAGAGAAAATAAAGTTTTCAATAAGTCTACAATGATTATTGAACGTACAACACAAAAATATTGGACCCCTATGAATACGGTGTGACACAACAGCTGCCATGTAGGTTTGGTACAGGCACCACTGAACAGCACTGAAGCGACTGGGAAGCGGTGCAGTGTCTCCTCTTGTGAGTTACCTATTGATGACTTGACACTGACTGCTCCCTGTGGATTTTCGCTGCTGGTTCTGTGATGTGGCTGTGAATGGATAGCCAGAGTTGACAAGTTGTGGCAATGGATAGATAGCCAGAGTAGCCAGGCTGTGGCCATGGATGGATAGCCAGAGTGGTCAGGCTGTGGCCGTGACTGTATAGCCAGTGTAATCAGGCTGTGGCCATGGATGGATAGCCAGAGAGCCAGAGTGGCCAGGCTGTAGCTGTGAATGAATAGTTACAGTGGCCAGGCTGTGGCCGTGACTGTATAGCCAGTGTAATCAGGCTGTGGGCATGGACGGATAGCTAGAGTGGCCAGACTGTGGCTGTGGGTGGACAGCCAGAGTGGCCAGATTGTGGCCGTGATGGATAGCCGGTGTAATCAGGCTGTGGCCATGGACGGATAGCTAGAGAAGCCAGATGGCTGTGGATGGATAGCCAGAGTGACCAGGCTGTGGCCATGGGATGGATAGCCAAAGTGGCCCAGGCTGTGGCCATGGATGGAAAGCTAGAGTGACCAGGCTGTGGCCGTGGACGAAAAGCTAGAGTGGCCAGATTGTGGCCGTGGATGGATAGCCAGAGTGGCCAGGCTGTGGCCATGGATGGATAACTAGAGTGACCAGGCTGTGGCCGTGGACGAATAGCTAGAGTGGCCAGATTGTGGCCGTGGATGGATAACCAGAGTGGCCAGGCTATGGCCATGGACGGATAGCTAGAGAGGGCCAGGCTGTGGCCGTTGATGGATAGCCAAAGTGTCCTGGCTGTGGACGTATAGCCAGAGTGGACAGGCTGTGGTCTTGGATGGATAGCTAGAGTGGCCATGCTGTGGCCTTGGATGGATAGCCAGAGTGGCCATGCTGTGGTCTTGGATGGATAGCCAGAGTGGCTAGGCTGTGGCCTTAGATGGATAGCCAGTGCACCCTGGCTGTGGTCTTGGATGGATGGCCAGAGTGGCTAGGTTGTGGTCTTGGATAGATAGCCACAGTGGCCAGGCTGTTGCCATGAACGGATAGTCAGAGTGGCCAGGCTGCGGCTGTTAACGGATAGCAAGAGTGGCCAGGTTCAGGCCGTGGATGGATAGCCAGAATGAGTGGCTTGACTGCAATGCATAGGTAAAAAAAAACACCTGGTGTGTTCTATCTGGAATGCTCAGAAAAGCAGTTCCTTTACGCAGAGGTTCAAAAGCAGATATGAACAAAGTCTGCACAGGATAACAAACAACCTAGACGGTGACATGGAGATGCAAAAACAGAGAAAAGATCAGCCACTGCGGTACAGTACCTAGTGTCAATGAGGTCATGGATTCGAATTTCATTAGCAGGACATATTTGTTGCCTTCCTCAACCCCGGTTGGGTCCTTTCCAGAGCTGCTTAATGTTCTATGGGCTAACAAAGGAAGGCTGAAACTAAGAGTGGACGTTCATCAACCTCATGAATAAAACAGAGTCAGATAAATTTCGCCACCAACTCTGCAGGTGCGTGTTTCTCTCGGGCTTGGATGACCCAAGAACATTATCAATGGAAGTGCAGAGAACAGTTTTATTAAACCACCTCAGAACATCATGACACTCCACAGCACCATCTACGCCATTCTTATCAATCATGATTGAAAAGAAGTCTCAAGCTCTGTGGCCCCTCATGCCCTGCTTTTGTGGTGAACTCAGTGTGGATGTCCTCTCCATACCCATGCCTGCGGGGAGTTTGTGTCAGAGAAGTCAGTGTCAGCAAGTTTCATGAGCACTGTCATGTCATGGAGATGGTGACACCCTGTGTCAGAGAAGTCAGTGTCAGCAAGTTCATGAGCACTGTCATGTCATGGAGATGGTGACACCCTGTGTCAGAGAAGTCAGTGTCAGCCAGTTCATGAGCACTGTCATGTCATGGAGATGGTGACACCCTGTGTCAGAGAAGTCAGTGTCAGCAAGTTCATGAGCACTGTCATGTCATGGAGATGGTGACACCCTGTGTCAGAGAAGTCAGTGTCAACAAGTTCATGAGCACTGTCATTTCATGGAGATGGTGACATCCTGTGTCAGAGAAGTCAGTGCCAGCAAGTTCATGAGCACTGTCATGTCATGGAGATGGTGACACCCTGTGTCAGAGAAGTCAGTGTCAACAAGTTCATGAGCACTGTCATTTCATGGAGATGGTGACACCCTGTGTCAGAGAAGTCAGTGTCAGCCAGTTCATGAGCACTGTCATGTCATGGAGATGGTGACACCCTGTGTCAGAGAAGTCAGTGTCAGCCAGTTCATGAGCACTGTCATGTCATGGAGATGGTGACACCCTGTGTCAGAGAAGTCAGTGTCAGCCAGTTCATGAGCACTGTCATGTCATGGAGATGGTGACGCCCTGTGGAGGGGTCCCTCACTCCCACTGGGTCTGAGACTGAAGAAGTATGGATGTCAGTGGGACACTTCATACATGGGGTTCTGTGTATCTGGATTCAGGACGTGTCTTACTGAACACCACCAAAGTGACTCATCATCAGAGCAGTGTCTCTTGTCTTGGGTTGCCTCATGACGACATACGGCGGAGCCAGAAGGACTGAAGTGGAAGTAATGCTACTTAGATGGCATGAAGGGGGAGAGACACAAACAAATATTGAAGAACAATGCAGCACGAATGTCGTTTTTATTTTTTTTCCCCTTTTACGTACGCGTTTTCAGTTTCAGCTTAAGAAACAATACAAAAAAGTCGAGTTATATGAAATGAATACCCAAACTAATACCAACCACGATAATAATAGTAATAATTAGAAGAAGAAGAAGAAGAGAGGAGGAGGAGGAGGAGGAGGAGGAGGAGGAGGAGGAGGAGGAGAAGGAGACGAAGGAGGAGGATCGAGGAGGATGGAGGAGGAGGAGAAGGAGGACGAGGAAGAGGAGGAAGAGAAGAAGAAGAAGAAGAAGAGGAGAGGAGGAGGAGGAGGAGGAGGAGAAGAAGGAGAAGAAGAAGAAGAAGAAGAAGAAGAAGAAGAAGAAGAACCCAGGGGAAAGAGAAGTGTGTCAATATTATTATTATTATTATTATTGTTATTATTATTATTATGTTAAGGTTTGCCTACTGCATACCAAAACCAAGTACGTCACACACACAAAAAAATTAAAGAAAAAACAAAGAGAAAAAAGAGACGAAGAAACCATGACAGTATTCTGGTTACAGATGAACTCTATCATATTGAACACAGCACTCTATAATATATGAACACCAAACAGACTGAAGCATGATTGAAAACCAGCAGAAACGCAATGAAAAAACACAAGACGGTGCAAAAGAGGCTTATTCAATAAACAAAAAAAAAAAAGAAGAGTGCATTTTCACAACTGTATTATTTGGAACTGACAAATATACAAAAAAGCACATAACAATGTTCCAAACAGATCTTTAGTATTGTTAACGCTTTTTATGTCTGATATTTATGACGCTCAAAGAAGATATATACATCGAAAATTTAAAAAAATTCTTTATTCCAATCCACAGAGATTTTTTTTTTTTTTTACAGAGATTTTTTTTTTTTTTAGTGACACTCAAAAAAAGATATATCTACCGAAAATCAAGAAATCATCTATTCCTTCTAACTGAAAAAATACTTTATTCCTGATTTTTTTTTTTTTAGTTTGCTTTTTTATGTCTGATATCTGGACACTCAAAAAGATATATCTACCGAAAATCAAGAAATCATCTATTCCTTCTAACTGGATAACTACATCGAATATACAGTATACGAAAGCACATATACAGAACAACATTACTCCTAGATTCTATACACACTATGAATCCAGTATATATGATAACAAGTAAAAGTAACAGAGAAGAGAACTGGACGGAGAGTCTGTATGAGATCACTATTCTTCGTCGCATTCCGCTCACAAAGAGAAAGAAAAATCACCGACACAAAGATAAACGTTCGATTTTAGAAGAAATTGTGTTTCTTGTTCTTTCCAAATGGCGACTCTAAACTTTGGTGCAGTTTTTAGATTCACTGTGTTGAGTTTTTAGAGGCAGTTTTTTTTTCAGCTATGGACTTCAATGTGTGCATGCTTGTAGTGCTGAGGTTCGGTCAGCCATGACTTGGCTGTAAACAACATGACCATGACCAACACTGTGGTAATGGCTTCTCCTCAGAGGGATTCTAAGCACCAAGAGTATTTTTGCAACGATGCCATAACTGTTCCTCATACTTCCTTGGGATATGTTTGTTGTTTCATTCAAACACCTGTCATCACTGAAAGCACATTATCAATTACAGATCAGGCAGAACACTTGGTTTTACTTCTCACCTGAGTATTATGTTTTGGCAACATCAAAATTGATTTTTAAATGGAAAAAAGACCAAGTAAGCCCTCACCTGGACATGTCGTGTAGAATCCATCAAGACAGACACACACTCTCAAAACATCAGCGCGCTATTGATGGTTGTGTACATGATAGTAAACTAAAGTTGATGATCACGTTTCATGGCGTACAAAAGGACGACAACCGGTTTCAAGGCTACAATCAGAACAATGTATGTATACACACATACATAACATACATGCATCTATACCTGTGTGCGTATGTGCATGTATGTATGTATGTATTTGTATATGTATGTATGTACATATGTATGTGTGTATATATATATATATATATATATATATATATATATATATATATAATATATATATATATATAGTTTAAACGTGTGATTAAAATGGAGATTAAAACCAACAAAATTGTTTCGAGCAATGGCTCTCGTCAGAGCCATTGCTCGAAACAATTTTTGTTGTTTTAATCTCCATTTTAATCACACTTTTAAACTTATGTCGTTCCTTTTTGGTTGAGCATTTTTAGAGATTTTACCGGCTCTCTAATTTTATTTGTGTGTGTATATATATATATATATATATATATATATATATATATATATATATATATA